>VYZP01049891.1:52626-66537 GCA_013400635.1 Hypocryptadius cinnamomeus | reverse complement strand
GAATTTTAAACTTTCTGTGCTGAAAAGCACAAACCCACAAGAAAATACTATATTTAACCTAAAGCCATGAAGAAAACTTCCAGAATTAATTAATAGCACTGAGATTAGCAGTGTACAGTTTAAATAAAAGTGTGTAACATCACAAAGTAGAAAACTTAGTAGACACATTCCCATAGTCACTACTGATGAAATGGAGGCCTCCAAGTGAAGCTGCTTCGCACAGGGCAAGACGTGCCTGCCTAACTCCAGAGTAATTAACAGTAATTAACAGTCATTAACGAGCCCAGCAGCCCTGTTCCCCTCTAATTGGCCAGGGCAGGGCCTGGCTCCTTCCTGCTGCTTCCCAGAGCTGTCAGTCCCTGAGGGTCCCGCCTTGCCCCGTCCCAGGCACCATCAAAAGGCAGGAGGGGTGGTGGGGCATGGTGGGTGTCTGGTTCCTCCTTGCTGCTGCTCTGCTCATCTCCAGCAGGTAACACAGGTGCTGGTCTGGAGCTTCCAGGGGGAGTGTTCAGGTGTTGGGGTGTGGTAGCAGCAGGGCAGACCCTTGAGCTCTGTTTTCCCTCAGTGCTGCTGTTGTTGTTTCTTTTAGTCAAGAGTTTCTTGAAGCCTTGGTGGGGAGGTGATGCCTTTTCTAGGGGTACCTAGAAACAGAGGCTGGGTGAAATTGAGAGGGTAAAAAAGCAGTTATATTTATTGAGGGGCCATCATGTACACTTTGGGCAGACAAAGCCCCCCAGGTCCACCCAAAAATGGACCACAGGTCACTGGTTTTCACCCTTTAATAAGTTTGGTCCATTTGCATATTGGGGGTCAATCTTCCAATTACAGCTTCAAGTAATGAAGTCATTTACCCCAAGTTTGCTCCCCCTCAACTCACTTTTGTTTCCATCTCTGGGGCCTGAGGCAGTGAGGTGTCCTTGATTGCCAGCCTGGAGAGGAATTGTTGTGTCTGCCCAAACTGGGAAAGCAGCAGCTCACACTGTGTGTGGGGTTTGGAGCTATGTACCGAACAATTGCAGGATTAAAAATATATGGAAAATAGAAAAGCTCAAATCCTAAGGCATCAGAGGAAGGAAGCACCTTGTGCCTCTTTCTAATATAAATATATTAATAATACTTGGTCTCTAGGGTGAGGAAAGAATGCTCTCCTTGTTCCTTTGATGATCACAAACCACCTGGAACTTCAGCTTGAAACCAGGTGGATTTGCATGTGGCACAGAGCCCCTCCTCTGAGGCTGTTTTGGGGTTTCTCCTGGACAGGCAGTAAAGGAACTTCTCTCTTTTATGACCCTGGAGGGAAGTGTCCCCTTGGAGGGGGATCTTTCCCTGAAGCCTTGGTGTTCCTTGCATTCCAGCTGCCATGGCCTCTGCTGTGCCCCACAAGGAGGAGGTTGCCCAGAGCTCCCCAGAGGTGGAGAAGGAGGAGGAGCAGGAGGTTGGTGCTCTCTGTGGGATGTGAGGAGGTGGCCCTGCTGTGGCTGAGGGGAGCTGAACCCCCCAAAATGGGAATTTCCTCTGCTCAGGCTGTGTCCTGCAGCTTCTGGGAGACAACACAGACAAAGATGTGGACCTGAAGTCCCTGTGACCTCTTAGGCTCAGCAAAATTAGCTGGTTCTTGGCTAGGAAAGATCTCTAACTCAAGATCCTAGCTCCTGGCAAGCAGGGCTCCCATGGAAAGGCTGCAATGTTTCAGCCTCCCTGAGACCTGCTGCTCTTGCTCTGCTCCTTGTGACCAAGTCTGTCAGCTTAAAACCAACTCAGTCCTGCCTGGTGGAGCTTTTCTTGGGATATTGGCTTATTTGGAAAATGGCTATTGGAAATAGCATTCCAGGTAAATTGGAGATGGGTATGTGGCAGGAGAATTAAGGTCACCTCCAAACTTGGTTGTTCTTTGTGCTAGAGGAAAATTTTCCTGGGGTGGACCATAATTCATGCCAAAGCTCCCCAGCTCAAGTCACAACTGAGTTATGGATTTAATTAGGTGTGTGAGCAAGGCAAGAGTTTCTCCCTCAGGTGGGCCAGGTGATTTGGTGGCAATTCCTCGCCAAGAGGGAATTCCAGGGCAGAACTGCTCAGGGCCACGTTTGGAGCTTCATGGCTGCACTTTCCTTTGCTCTTCCAGGCTGCAGTGAAGGAGTTGGCCAGCCTGAGCCTGCTGAGCTCTGCCTGTGACGTGCTTTCTGCAGCTCATGCCTCCAGCCAGGAGAGCCAGCCCTGCCTGAGTGCCCTGTCTGTGTGTGACCCTGCGGAGCAGGGGGTGCAGAGTGTGACCGAGGCCACGACCAGCCATGTGCAGCCCGTGCTGGCCACCCTGGAGCCCCACGGTAAACCCCTGGGGAAGGGCAGGCCCTGCCTGGGAGGGGCTCTCTGGCTCCTTCCACACCTGGGAGGAGTCCTGGGGTGAGGAAATGCACCTCTCCATTGCCATAGTGCAAGGACAGCCCATGGCTTGTAAATCTGGCTAAAGCTGGGCCCTAATCCCAGCAGTGTGAGGGAGAGTCAGGGATGGACTCTAATGCTCATTTTCCTAAAGCTGATTTTTGCAAGGAGCAACTTGCAGAAAACCACATTTTGACTCTTTTTTTTGGTTCTCTCTTCAGTTGCTGCAGTGAGTGAGTATGCTGCCAAGGGTTTGGATAAACTGGGGGAGAAGCTGCCACTCCTTCCAAAGCCAGTGGAACAGGTAAGAATTAAAGGCTGTGCTGTCCCTGGCAGGCAGAGGGGTCTGGTTCTTGTGGGATTTCTAAGCTAGGGAGGGATGTAGGCTCACACACCTGAGTAAACACTGAACTGACACTGTGCTGTTTGTCCTTTTGGTGCAGTTCAGGATTTCAGTGTGATACAACCCACTCCATGACCTGCCATTCCCCCTGTTCCCCAGATTCTCTCTGACTCAAAGGAGCTGCTGTCAGCCAGAGTGGCTGAGGTGAAGGAGGCTGTGAGCAGCAGAGTGCTGGAGGTGCTGGATGTCACCAGGGACACTCTGCAGGGCAGCGAGGGGGCTGCCACACCCGCAGTGACCAGTGCTGCTGGGCTGGCTCTGGGGCCTGCAGAGGGACAGATGGGTGTCTGTGGAGCAGAGGCTGTGCTGGGGACAGCAGAAGGTGGCTCTGTCCCCACTGGAAATGAGGAGCTAGGTAAGGAAAGGGTGGCTGTGGCTGTGGAAGCGGGAACTGTTGGACTGCGGATGGTCAGCCCCATTCCTCACCCCACTACTCTGCAATGGGGATAATGGGAAGAAGAGAATCCCAGGATGGTTTGGGTTGGAAGGCACCTTAAAGCTCATTTTGGGCTTCTCACCACGGGCAGGGACACCTTCCACCATCCCAGGGTGCTCCAAACCCCAATGTCCAACCTGGCCTTGGGCACTGCCAGGGATCCAGGGGCAGCCACAGCTGCTCTGGGCACCCTGTGCCACCTCTGACCTGGGCACTGCCTCTGTCCCCAGCGCAGCTGGCAGTGTGTGAGGAGGGCAGGGCCGTGCCCCTGCAGCAGCACAGGAGGTACTTTGTGCGCCTGGGCTCTCTCTCGCAGGAACTGCGCCTCTCTGCCCAGCTGCACCCCACAGCCAGGATCAAGCAGCTCTGGCAGGGCATGCAGGGGGCCCTGGCACAGCTCCACTGCATCCTCGAGCTGGTAGGTAGAGCCCAGCCCCTGGGAGGAGGGGACCAAAGTCCTGGTCTTGTCTCAGCTTCGTTTCTGTGCTGAGGAGCTTTGCAGTTCCCCAGCTGATCTGTCTGTCCTGGCTCTCTGCTCTTCCCCTGCCACAGATGGAGGCGTTTAAGCAAGGATTTAATCAAAAGCTTCAGGAGGAGCAGGAGAAACTACACCAGATGTGGCTGGACTGGAGTAGGAAGTATCTCAAAGAGAGTGGAGATGAAAGCCCTGTGGAGCCAGAGGTACCTCCTGGGGAGGGAGGCAAAGGGCTCTGGGCATCCCCTTGATTTTTGAGTGCCTCATTCCTGATGGCGTCCTTCCTGCCTCCCCCCAGGAGATGGAGTGTCTGACCCTGCTGATGGCTCGCAGGATCAGCCAGCAGCTGCAGCTCGCCTGCTCGGGGGTGGTGGCTGCCATGCAGGGCCTCCCCTGCAGCCTGCAGGACAAGCTGAAGCAGGCTCTGGCTGCCATCCAGGGGCTGCATGCTGCTTTCTCAGAGGCAAACTCCTTCCAGGATTTGTCCAGCAGTGTCCTGAGCCAGAGCCAGAGGGAGCTGGCTGTGATGCAGGAGTACATGGAGGAGCTGCTGGATTACCTGAAGAACAACTCTCCTGTGTCCTGGCTGGTGGGACCCTTCTGCCCCAGGGAGGAGGAGGAGGAGGATGAGGATGAATCCTCCCAGGAGGAGGAGGCAGGGGCAGCAGGAGCTGGGCACCTGGAAACCTCCAGCACCCCCATGTAAAGGATAAAACAATAATGGCTGTTGGCATTAAACCCTCAGTAAGGGGAAAGTGGAAAGAATTGTCTTCCTAAAAGCTGCTTGTACTGGGTGATAAGTGCTTAAAATAAAACTGCTGCATACAAAACCCTGGCTCTGGTCTCTCTGGGACAAAGACTGGGAGGATTGCTCAGAGGGTGTGAGCTGTGCTCTTCCACCTCTTCCTTGATGGAATTCCACTGTGCAGGAAGAGCAGTGAGCTGTACAGGAAGGATCACAGCTGGTGAGTTGTAATCCCTTCTCTCTCCCAAGCCTGGAGGTGAACATGTGCCCTGCTGGCACTGCCCTGTGCTTGGGAGAGCTGTCAGAGCCCTGGCCTGCCTTGGCATTGCTCCTCCAAGGCCAAATTCTCCTCCTGCATTTCCCTGCTGCTGCCTGAGCAGGGTGGTTTGGGGGGTGGGAGCTGTGCCCTCACTGGTGGGGGGCACCAGGCTGTGGGTGACAGACCCCTGCTGCCAGCACAGGGTTTCTGGGGAGCTCAGACTCCTCCAGTGCCACATCCAGCTCCTTTTGGAAGAGGCTGGGGAACCCAATGCCTTCAGACTGGCCAGGCAATGCTGTGGGTTGGGCTGATGGACCAGGTGCCTGTGGGACTCTGAGAGGAAAGCTCTGCTCTTGGCCTCTCATCCCTGTCTGCAGGAGGAAAACTCTGCTTCTGGCCTCTCATCCCTCTGTCTGCAGGAGGAAAGCTCTGCTCCTGGCCTCTCATTCCTTCTGTCTTCAAGACCAGAAGTGGAATCTGCCCTCATGTCAGTACTGCTTCTTCCAGAGTTATTTTTTTATTTAAAGGTAATTAAAGTTGTTTCATGGGGGTCAGAGACAGGGACTGGAGATGGGGCTTTCTTTGTGGGTGATGAATGCAGGCTTGAAGAGGTGGAAGTTGCTCCTCTCTCACATAGGAGTGACCACTTTTCCAGCAGCACTCCTCATCCTCAGCCCTGTGTGTGAAGTCTTTGTGCTGAGGCAGCAGCGTGTGGGCTCTGGGTTTGGGCAGCAATCATTCCTTCATGCAGCACACCCCCCTCATGGAGGAATTTGGATCCTGATTCCCTGAGCTCAGCACATACCAGACAAGAGTCTTCCTCCTGTAGCAACCAGTTTGTGCTGAAGGCAAAATAATCAGGCAGTTTAAGTTGCCAGGCTGAGGTGATGCTGGGATGTGGGAGAGGAATTGCTGGGGTCATCCCTGCACTGTGTGCTCTCAGCTGCAGAGGGAATTCTCTCTGGAGAAAAGCTCAGCAGGTCTGTCTCCTGTAACTCCTGCTGGACTTGGGGAGTGGGAATTGGGGATATTGCAGCCAGTCCTGCTGCTTGGTGGGAAATAAATGGTGTGCTGTCTTCTTCTTAGTGTTAGGAAAATTAATCCACAACCATCAGAGGTTTGTGTCCAAAAATGAGACAGAGGAGTCCTTTTACCTTATTTGAATAAATCGAGAGGCCATGGGGCATTCCCCTGGGGTCTCTCAAATTTTTGGAGGATGCAGCCTCCTTTTTATCCCAATTTGCCAGCCACATTTCCTCTCTCTCTTTCCCCATTGGCTGAGGTACCTGAGAGGTTCAGACTTCCTGGAACACCTGATAACAAAGATTTCCCTCTAATGTATAACTCTCCCTTTTGATTGTTAATTCTTATGGAATTTAGGGGTTTTCCCCATTGTTTCTTTCATCTTTCAATGTTTAATTTCATTTATCAGCAAACCTAAAGCTTGGTTGTAAAGGCAAATATCTTTTTCCATTCATCAATCAGTGGAATCCTTCCCACTGTTTCTTTTATCTCCCAGCAGACCCACAGCTTGTTTGTAAAGACAAATCTGTCATTCCTCTCAATAGCAAAGTTGTCCCTTACCACCTAGAAATGCCTGAAATTTAAACTTGCCTGATTATAAAAGGGAATTTTAAGGAATAGCTGGGCATTCCCACACTTGATATTGATTTGTCAGTGCAGCACATCTGAGCTATGCTAACATAGTGCTTAGCCCAGCAAATCCTGCTGCTCCTGCCCATGGATCAGTGGGATGTGTTCTTGCATAGCCATTAAATCTATTTACTGAGAACATTCCTGGCTGCCTGAGCCCACAGCCCGTGGGACCCTCTGGGAACTCCAGTGCTGTGTGTGGCTGGGATCTCCCTGTGCTGGAGCTGCTGATGAACAGCCCAGCTCCTGTAAATCTAAAAAAGCCTCCAAAAAGGCTACAGAGGCTGTAGCAGAAGAGCTGCCACAGGCTGAAAGGCCCTTCCTGTGGCAGCTTGAAAAGAGGAGGCTTCTCAAGCAGAGTTTGAGGAGTGGAAGCCTCTCCCCATTTTACTGTTTAACATCCAAAGGCTCAGGGAGCCATGGAGACTTCTTACACCAAACTGGAAGGGAGAACTCTGAGCAGCTGCACATGGGAGGAGTTTGACTTTTAAATTTGATCTGCTCTCATCCATGCTGCAAAAGCAGCAGGGGATAAAGGTGGGAAGAAGCTGGGAATGATGAATGGACTGGCTGCCTGCAGTGTTTAAGGCTGAAGCTCCTCTGAGCTCTGGGAAAGCATCCAGGTTGTTCTTCATTGTCTCCAAGCTCAGATGATTCTCCATGCTTATTTTGAGGAGTTTTGGATAGAGGTGAGAAATGTGTTGGTGATGTGACAACCCCAAGCAAGCACCTTGGCAGAGAAGCTGTGCCTTGGGGCACCTCCTCTGCTCTCAGCAGCCCTGGGGAATGCTGCAGTGTTCCTTAATTCTGCTAATTATTGCCCTGGTGATTGCCTCCCCTGCCCTGTGCCAGCTCACTCTGGGCTGATTTAAACTTTAAATGCTCTCACAGGGGCACTTCCTTCTTGTTCCACTTTTGGATGCCACCACATCCCTCTGCCAGTTTTGGTAACGTTTTAATTATTTCATTCTCACGTTCATGTCCTGCTGCTGTTCTTCCTTCCCTCCTGCTGTTCTCTGCTCAAATGCCTGAGCTGTGGGTCAGGGACTGAATGTGCTGCTGCTGGCTGGGACCTCCTTGGGCTGACACTTCTTATCAGTGAAATTAGGAGGCATTAACCAGCCTGTTTCCTGTGGGAAACCAGGACATCCCTCTGGTGCCCTGGACAGCTCCAGACCCGGGCAGGGGGCTGGGGAGTCCTGGCAGGAAACCAAAGACACTTGGGAATTCGATCTCAACCCATGGAGCAAATTACCAACCTTATATGACAAATTACAAGTCACAAAAGTTTAAGTAGCATAACAGTAGTTGTCACAGGGTGAAAGGTGAAATTTTGAAGAATTTTACTATGGGGGTCTAAGGAAGCAGGATGGAGGGATTGGGGTGTTGTCCTGTTCTTCTTCCTTCTTCTTCCTAGCCTCCATCTTCTTGGTGGTGGTGGCACTTTGGGATTGGTGTAGAGTAGAAAGTCACTGTCTAACATAGGTGGTAGCTGTTGGGACATAACTTTAAATATCAAATATGTAGTTTGTAGTATAAAAGACAACACCAGCCCTGGGGGAGGGCAGTGTGCCTCAGACTGACCTGCTGAACAGACCTTGGCAGGCCAGACAGAAAATATTTTAGATAATAGATAATAAACAACCTTGAGAACCAGAGCCGAAGACTTCTGACTCCTTCTTCAACAGCTGGGTTGGGGAAAAGAGACTTTTAACACCTCGGGGTCACCTTGACCAGAGGAGATTCCGAGAATTTCCATGTTTTCCTGCCTGGCAGAGGGAATGGCTGAAGGAGAGTTTCCCAAGCAGCTTTGTTAGGGCAATGGATTGGGAAAGTGAAGCTCTCAGGAAGTGCTGGAAGGCAAAAGCTCTGTAGCTCCTTGCAAGGAGCAAGCAGCTCCAATTATTACTTAGTAACAATTAGGGACATTAACCCCTTCTCCCTTCCATGTTTCCTGTCACTCCTGGATATTGTCTCTGTTCTCCAGAGCTGTGTTATTACTTGCTGCAGAATACACTGGGTGTAGAAGAGGTTTGAGGCTCCCTGAAGGGCTGCTCAGCCAGGAGCCATCTGGTTCCAATTTCTGGGTCACCTCGAGGTCTTGTGATTGGAAAAATTTGTTGTAATAAGGTAGAAAAATCATAAAGAAATAATAAAATCAAGCCTGCTCTCCTGGAATTAGTGGCTGGCCTTGTCAAGCTAGCCCTTTGCAAGTTCCCATGTAAAGCAATCCTGGTGTGAGCAGTTCATTAACATAACAATCTATTCCTGGGTGAAGAACAACCAGCACCAGTAAAAACTAGCTTTCATTTTTCTATCTAAGTATAAAAACATTTCTCACAAACAACTTTCCCTGCACGTACACCCCGAGGGTTTGAGTGAACAATTAATACAAAATAACAACTTGTTACTAATTAATAATTGGCAGGAAAGCTCCTGACCAATGAGACACACATGAGGTCTGTAAAACTGGATAAAAAGGAGTTATGTGAATAAAGAATGGGCTTTTCCCACCATTTTCCATGAAGAAAATGGAGTCTGTGTGATTTATTCCCATAAAATTCAAGATGTTCAGCGCTCATAAGGATTAATTTGGAGTGGGCTGGGTTGAAGCTGCTGTGGCTGGTCAGTGTGGCAGCAAAATCAGATTGTGGGCCCTGCTCTGGTGGCTGATGTGGGCAGGCAGGGCTCTGTTCTGCTGGGTTTCCCATGGTTCTGGGCTTTCCTGCTCTCTCCCCTCCCTCTCCTACTGCATCTTCTCTTGTATTGGAGGGAGCCAAGTGTTCAGGGCACTGGAGGGAACCCTGGAGGGCTTTCCCTGCTCTCTGAGCTGGATTGTGGCAGCCTGCAGTGGCCAGTGAGGTCAGAGTGGGTTTGGGAGCCCCAGAGAACTCAGGGGTGTGTCAGAGGCAGGGCCATCCCTTTGCAGGGCCCTGTGCTCCCTGGTGAAGCATCCCAGTGCTTTTCCAGCCAGAATCTTTGCTGCTGGCAGCATTCAGCTCTTCCCCTGTTCAGATGCTTGTGGCAGGTCCTGGCAGGACTTGGAGCTGGACTTTGGGCATTCCTTTGCTTTCCTTCCCTCCTGTCTGTCCCCTGCAGTGTGAGGTTAATAAATCTGCTTCAGACTGCCTTACAAAGCGAGTGTGAGCTTGTGACAGCTCCAAACGATCTTGGCAGGGCTTGCTGAAGCCCCTGGTGCCTGCAGCAGTGGCAGGCTGCTGCCCTGCTGGGTGCTGGGCTGCCCCTGGCTGCAGGAACAGGGCCCAGCCCTGCTCTGCTGCCTCTGGCACTGCAGCTGCCCCAGTGGGAAGGAAAATCCATTTGCAGGAGCAGTTCATTTGCAGCATTGACTTCCTGGAGTCCCTCTGATTCCTGCCTTTGCTCAGATCCAGCAATGGCTCTGGCTGCTCCAGCAGGGGAGGTGATCCAGGGGTGACTGACCTGCTGCATGCTGCCATGGCTGGGTTTGTGCCATTCTCTGCATGCATTTCACTTTTTAATTCATGGCTTTGTTAAGCTTGCTTCACAGTGGCAGCAGTTTGGTGCAGGAGGCCCAGAGTCCTGCCTGGCTCTGCCATGGGGGCTGTTAAAGGAGATTATCTGGGACAGAAACAGCTGGGAAGGGTGGGGTGAAGTGGAGTGGGAAAGCAGAGAGACCTGGAGGAGGAGCCACCAGGAGGGCTGGGGACAGCCAGAGAGCAGGTGAGAGGCTGGATGGAAAACCAGTGGAAAATCCCCCAAAATGGATTGGGATTGAAGGTGAGAATTCAGTGAGCCTGGGGAGCAGGGAATGCTGGACTGGGATGGGCTCACCTGGGGCAAGGTGCAGAAAACTGGAGAGCAGGAGAGGAAGCAGGTGGAAGGGACTGGAAATTCCTTTTGTACAGTTATTTTAAGGGCACTGTGTGTGTATCTCATCAAGTTGACTCCCTGGGTGTCTCAGTGCAAGGCAAAACACCATCTCTGCCCTTTGGCAAGGGAATGTTGTGGAAAACCTCATTCCTCTGCAAGAGGAACCCCAAGATATTTACACTGCCTGGACCACCCTGCAGGGTGGTGTCCTCACACACCTTGGCTTTGCAGGATTTTCTGTGAGGAAACACATCCTGAGCTCTCCCAGCTGAGGAAACACCAACTGCAGTGGCCTTTTTCCTGGCAGAGAAATCCAACATTTTGGGTTTATGCCTGCTGCCCTCCCTAAAACCCCACTCTGCCTGGAGCTGGCTGATTTTGGAGGAACACCTGGCCCCTCTCACCCTGTGCTGCCTCCCCTCCCTGCTCCATCCCTCCCGTGGGAGGGTGACTGCAGCTGGGAGCTGAAGGTCACCTGAAATGCCATCCTCATTTAGCTGCCTCCATGGGGTAATTACAGATGGAAATACAAGGTTTGCTAAACAAATTACAGCCCAAATGCAGTGTTTACCTAGTGAGAGATGGATTGGGAACACCTGTGCCACTTTGTGGAACAGGAAAAAGCAGTTTTAGGAGTTTGAAGTATTTTTGCTTGTGATGTCTCCTGTTGGCTGTGTCCTGTCCCACGGATCCCCAGCAGATCAGGGCATGGCACTGTTTGTGTGGTGTTGTGGCTGTTTTGGGGCCTCTCATCCCCCTGGGGAGGCTGAGCCATGGCCCCAAGGAGGGCAGGTGAGCCCCAGGTGCAGAGAGCAAGAAGGGTTTGTGCTTCACTGATGGTTTGGGCACTGGAGAAGTGGTTGGAGCAGGGGAGGATCAGACCTGAGGTGGCCCTGAGCACATGCACTGTGACAGGACAGGGGAATGGATTTGAGCTGACAGAGTGGAGCTGTAGGTGGGAAATTGGGAAGGAATTCTTCCCTGTGAGGGTGTTGAGGCCCTGGCACAGGGTGCCCAGAGCAGCTGTGGCTGCCCCTGGATCCCTGGCAGTGCCCAAGGCCAGGTTGCTGCTGACTGTGGAGCACACAGGGCTGGCTGGAAGCCCAGATATCCCACTGGAGACAACCATTGTTGCAATTTTGTTCTGTATTAAATTCCTGCTTTTGGACCCACTTTTATTCTCTGCCAGCTTGATGGTGCTGGGGAAGAATTGGTCTTGATGGTCTTGGAGGTCTTTTCTAGCCCCTCCCAGTGCTAAACCAGCCTTTCCATGAAGAAATTCCTCCTGGTGTCCACCCTGAGCCTGTCCTGGCCCAGCCTGAGGCTGGTTCCCTCTGCTCCTGTCCCTGTTCCTGGGGGCACAGCCCGACCCCTCCAGCTGTCCCCTCCTGTCAGGAGTTGTGCAGAGCCAGAAGGTCCCTCCTGAGCCTCCTTTGCTCCAGGCTGAGCCCCTTTCCAGCTCCCTCAGCCCCTCCTGGAGCTCCAGCCCCTTCCCTAGCTCTGTTCCCTTCCCTGGACACACTCCCCACGTGGATGATCCTATTGTGCTTTCCTAAAATCTCCGAGAGCTAAATTATTCCCACCTCCCTTTGTGCCCATGCTGGATTTTGATGGACACCCCTGCAGCTCCAGGGCCACCCTCAGGTGAAGGCTCTGCTTGCCTTTTGACTTTTAATTTTACTTTTGAACATTTCATTTTCTTTCCTGCTCATACTGAAACAGTCCCAGAGCAAACCTGCTGCTGGCTAATCCACAGTGCAGTGTTTGAACACAGCAGGACAAGCCCTGGAGTGCTGCTTCCTGTGGGATTGGAAGGGTTGGAAGGCTTGGGAGGGTTGGAAGGATGTGGAACAACCTTTGCTTTCCCAGAGGGGTCAGGCACAGACTAACCACTGAGCAGAAAGAAGTTTGTTCCCAAGTTTCTAATACCCTTGTTAGAAATAATGTTAGGTTCTCTAAGGGGGATTTAAAGGTTCTTTTTCATTGGATTTTCAAATATTTTCTGGGTGTTACGTGTGAGTTAGTTTGGTTTGTTGGCTTTTAGGATAAGGTTGGGAAAAAGCTCTATTGTCTGCAAACTGAAGGGGATTTTTGGGTTGGGAGGTTCCATCCACAGTTTCATTCTGTCCATGAGGTGATTGAGGGTTTGGGAGGGGGTTCTAAGACTATTGCAAGTTCTGTACCCCAGTTATCACCCCAGCTGTCATGTTCCTCCCCCTGTCCCCTCGTCCCCTTGGGACAGGTCTAGAGATAGAAATTGCCTAAAAAAGGTGCAGGAGTGCTGCCTGCCCCCTGCCACCCCCTGTCCTCTCCTGTCCCCTTCTCAAGCTGGTGCTGGCCATGCCAGCCTGGGCTCCAACCCAACCCCTTTCCCCACACCCCTTCATCCTGAACTTCCACTCACTTCTATGGGACAGAAGAGCTGGGGCCCAGACTCATCAATAAATGGGTTTGGAAGAGAGGGCAGCACCAGAGGTGACACTTTGGGGTGGCTGGGTCTCCCAGCTCCCTGCTGCTGTCACTCAGGGCTGTGTCCCTGTGCCAGAGCAGGGAATGGCTTCCCCTCTCTGATCCTGAGCCCTGCTCATGGCATTTACCCAGCTTTACACAGAGCTGGAGTTTCCCTTCAAGCATTTCCTGGAGGCTACAGAAAACTTCAGTGGCTTGTGGACAAGTGCCAGCTCTGGGCAGAGGTCTGGGGTGAGGTCTTCAGGTGGTTGTGCTCTGTCACTTTCAGCAGGAGAGGGGGAAGAGGTGTCTAAGTCCTGAAAGAATGAGATCTGTGCTGAAATATTGATGATAAGAATCACTGAATTAAGTTTGGAAAAGACCTTTGAGATCATCAAGTCCAACCATCAGCCAAACTCACCACTAACCCATGTCCTCAAGTGCCACATCCACATGTTTTCAGAATGTTCTGGGGATAGGGATTCCACTGCTTCCCTGCACAACCTGTTCCCATGCTTACAGCCCTTCCAGTGAAGGCATTTTTCCTAATATCCAGTCTGAACCTCCCCTGATGCAATTTCAGGCTGTGTCCTCTTGTCCTGTCCCTTGTTCCCTGGGAGAAGAGCCTGACCCCCCACCAATGCTTGCACCCTCCTGCCAGGTAATATACAAAATAATCAAATAAAATAATATTTTCCTAGGTCCAGCCTGCCTCTTAACACTTCCAAACATGCTTTCTTTCATTATTTTGGAACAAAGCCAGTGATTTATTCTCTCTGTCCAGGCTGTAATTGTCACATTTCTATCCTGGCTTTCCAAGGACCTTTGCTTCCCTGTGGGTGCCAGCCCCAGCTCTGCCTGGCACCGAGTGACAGATGGGTGAGCTGGGACTGCCTCTGAAATGGGATTTCTCAAATGGAGAAATCTCTGCCCTGAGTCCATTGGGCACTGCCAGGGAGGCCCTGGGGAAGCAGGGGGTTATAAACAGCGAGGTGATGCCCTGGGGTGCTGGTTTGTGCTTCCAGGGCTGGCAGCAGCAGGAGGAACTGGGCATCCTCGATGGGCACAGCTGGAATTGGCACGGGAAAGGGGCCATGGAGCTGGGCTTGGCAGCTCTGCACAGTTTCCAGCTGTGCATTCCCTGTGACTCTGAAAATCACAGCATCTGTAAGGTTGGAAAGACCTTCAAGACCACCAAGTCACCTTTGACCAAACACCATCGTCTAAACCAGATTGTGAAATCTGCTCTTTTTTTTTTTTT
>VYZP01049891.1:0-52613 GCA_013400635.1 Hypocryptadius cinnamomeus | reverse complement strand
TTTTTTTTTTTTTTTTTTTTTTCTTACTGAACCTTCCACGGGTGGTGACTCCACCACTGTCCAAAGGAGCCTGTTCCAAGGCTTTCAATTTTCCCAGGTCTCCAGCCTGAACTCTCCTGGCACAGCTGAGGCTGTTCTCCCATGTCCTGTTGCAGCTGCTTGCGTGCAGAGAGTGACCCCCACTGTGCCACAACCTCCTCTCAGGTAGCTGTGGAGAGCAGAATTGAGATCCTGTTCCCATTTCTGTCTCTTGTCCCATTTCTGAGGTCCTGAGCCATTTCTGAGCTCCTTTTCCCACTTCCATGACTTTGCTGAGCACCTTCACACCATCACTGTCTAAAGTGGCCTGGGTGTGAGGCAGTGCCTGACTTGCTGGGGCTGCTTCTCTGCTTTAAAATGGGAAGAAAATAATTCTCCCCCCATCCCTGGTGGGAGGGCAAAGGCTCAGTGATGCCCATGAAGTGCCTGGGGAGGCACTGGAGATGTGAGAGGGGCAGCAGCTCCATGGGCTCCAGCCTAACTCCAGGTTACACAGCTGGACCCAGATGTGCTGCCACTGCTGGGGCTGCTGAGCAGCTTCTCTCCAGGAGCAGGGAGGACACCCTGGAGCTCAGTCAGGTGGTGGCAGCTCCTGGAGAAGTGTGACACAGACATCTGTCAAAGCTGGGAAGGGATTCCAAGAGGATTTTACAGCACTGGCACAATTTGTGAGCCCGTCCTTCCCAGCACACACAGCTCTTGTTACCCTAGAGAGGTGCAGGGACACTTTTGGGATAAAGTGAAGATTTTTACTGCTTCCCCCAGGTCCTTCTGGGCCTGGGCAGCTCTTTCAACCCTCCTGTAACTCGGGCTGATTTGTGTGCTTCTATGAGCTCATTTTAGTGTTTCTCTGGAAATCCACAGCAGTAATTTGGTAAATAGAGAATTACCAGACCTGAAGTACTCCAGCCCTGGCCAGCTGTAATTTGCTCTGGGTAATCACTATTCTGCTGCTTCTCTCTGCTAGCTCTGAAAGTGCTAGGAATTTAGAGTAGGAATCAATTAAACAGCAAATAGGTTTCTTTGTCAAAATCAATTAAGTCCTCCTCCCAACCAGTGCAATGGTCTCCCTGGAATTTCATATTCTGCTTGGCTGCTGTTTCCTCAGCAGCTTTTGCTGGATAATGTTGATGTTTTATAGCTTGATTTAAATCATATGGATCAATGCATATGCATCCCTTATTTGGATTTTTCAATTACAGCCGTATATTTAGCCTAAATGAATTATCTGGGTTGTAGTTGCAGCTACACAGAGAATTTTTCATAATGCCCAATTCAATTTCTACTTTCTCTGTAAGCATAAATGATTTCTTTGGGGAGAAGGATCATTAGGGTTGTTTTGCCCTTCTTGCTGGAGTCTGGGTGTTCCAAATGGGCCAGACCAGGAATTTTCAACCATCTCCAGCCTGTGGGTTCTACTTCAGCTTTGGGTGGAGAAGCAAACACTTGGGCATTGTGGATTGTGCAGCTCTGTGGGTGAAAGTCATTTTTTAATGATTTTTTTAATGAGTGCCTTGTGGACTGCTCTGCCTGGCTCAGGGCCCTCTGCCCCCTGTCCCCTCCCCACAGCTCTCAGGTCACAGCCTGAGATCCCTGACCTGGATCTGAGCTCCTCCTGTTGCATCTACATTTTAAACCATCCTTTTCCCTGCCTGTGTGCCTCTGCCCCCATCCATCTGCATCCCTGAACCCCCAATGCCTTTGGGAGCCTGGCCCTCAGCATGCCAGAGTTTCCATGGCACCACTGAAACAGGAATTGGGTTCCCAAATCCCCAAAGTGTCTTTGTTTTCCATGTTCCTCACAGATAATTCAACCCTAGTCCCTGTCTGGGAGAGGGAAAGAGTCCTGAGTTTTAAACCAAGCTGTGGCTCATCTTTAAATCAGAATATAAAAGTGAATTATAGATATATCAACGACAGGAGGTTGTGCCAGGGGAGGATCAGGCTGGACTGTGGCTACAGCCCCTCCAACCCCCCATGGCCAATTTAATTCTTAACACCCAAAGGCTCCTGCAGGCAAAGGTTGTGTTTAATCCCTGCTGCCATCCAGGGGAGCTCTGTGTGCAGACCAGGCCTTGCCAGCAGTGGGGAAAAAAATTGCAAAAAAAGAGGACTTTTACTTGTATTTTACAGAATTTGAAATTAGTAAATATTAAAAAGTCCAGAATGATGTAACAGCTATTTTGGGTTTGAATTGAACTCCAGGGTTCCAATTCTAACAAATTAAATTTAAAAAGGGGGATAATTGCTAAAATGGTGTGAATGATTGATTTCTTTTTCCATGTGACAGCTGAACTCTTTCAAGAAACTGTTGAGCTTTGGAGAGCTGAAAAAACACTCACTGTCCACCTCCCAAAAATCCAGCTCTTAAATACTTCATGTGGCTCAATGCACACTTTTCCACTTAATGCAAAACTTCTCATGCTGAAAATAGAGGCCTGGGGTTATAAACTGCTCAAGAAGTTGGTGTCATCTGAATTTTCTTGCTGCCTGAGGGGATTTAGGGGATGAGCCACGTGCCCAGGCCAGTGCTGTGGCCACAGGCAGTGCAAGGAGAGGCCCTGATGCCTCCATGGTAAATCCCACTTTTCCAGCTGTGGAGCTTTGTACAAACAATTCCCTGTTCCCTGAGCAAAGCCACTTCCCAAGCTCCTGCTCCTTCCTCCAGGCTGAGGAGCCTCTCTCAAGCTTTTGCTCTTGGAATTCACAAGGACTAAACCTCCTCCCAGCTGAGGAACTCTCGGATTCAGCCCTTTCCTGACCCAGAGATGGGGCAACTGGGAGGTGATTTAAAAACTTTTATTCCATTTTCAGTCTCATGCAAAGGGTGAGACAATACAGTTGTTATAACTCACACCATCACAATCAGAAGCCAACTATTTCCTAATTACAATACATGATAAGCATTTCTTGGCCTATCAGCTTTTGCCACACCATGCTGTAAATGCCTTGAAGCCAATCATCTAAAACTGCCCCTTGTGGGTCCCACTACAATGCATCTTTCACAGTTCTATTTCTCCAAAGCATCTACAATTATTTGTAAGGCCATCCTTTGTAACTTGTTTCTAGCTCCATTTCTCTCTCAGCAATGTCTGTCCTGTTCCATGGCATTTCCAAGTCAGCATTTCTTATCCCACAGTTTGCACACAGATGCACACTGTGTGAGCCTTCTGTCAGGCTTGGAGAATTCTCTACAAATTCATTTGCCACATTTCCCCCTCTCTCTTGGACAGAAAATACTTCTTTGATGGCCATGTTCATCGATTGCTGTGCACAGTGAGAACACAAGGCACCAGCACTGTCACTATAACAATGCATATAAACTTCTTAATTTCCCACAAGGAGCCTCAGAGGCAGGAGCAGAGTTCCTCTCCTGGAGGGGACAGGGCTGGGCCCAGGCTCAAAACCCTCCTCCACCTTCTCCATGCCAGAGCTGTGAAAAACAAAGTTTGCTCATCTGGTAAAATTTAAAAAGTTTAATAAAAAGACAGTAGGAGACAGAAATAAAGCAAAGGGTTAAAAACACCAGGTGCTTGGCATTAGCCAAGAGCACACTGTTATCTTTGGAGATACTCCTTAAATATTTTTTCTGTTAGATTAGCTTGTTGTATATTTATATACTTTTATGCATATTTATATTTTTTCATAAACTAGTTTACATATTCTAGGAACTATTTTGCATGGCCCTTCCTTGGGTGTGCCTTTTTAGAGTATGTGTGTTTCTTGGCTGTGGTTTTGGTCTGTTTTCTTTATTAAATTATTATTTCTTTTATTCTTTCATCTAGTTTGGGCTTTGGTCTATACTTCTTTTAGATGGCAGCTGCTGATAGTTGGTATATTAATAGTAGGGTCTTCATGACATGTTCACTGGATGTTATCCTGACCAAACAGTTCACTCATAACTATATCAGCTACTACTATGGCTAAGTTTTTGTTAATAGTAGAAATAAAAACAAAGTTATTTTAACATTATACACCTAGCATTTATCTCAATATTTGTGAAAAGCCAACAATATAATATGAATTTATAACAAGGCCGGGAATTGTGTGCACAGGGCTTTCCCAGGAGGTTTTAAGCCCCTCCTGCCCCCAGGGATTTGTGGTGGCTCCCCAGCCTTACAGCCTTTGCTCCAGTGAAATTTCATCCCTTCACAAGGGGAATGTTCCAAGGAACAGAGATGCCAGGTGTCACTGCAGGCTGGGGTTGGGATCCCTCCAGGGGAGCTGTTGGGGTGACCTGGGCCTTGCTGTGTCCCAGGTGAGCGTTCCCAGACTCACACCTGGCCAAATTCCACCTTATCCCATTTTGTGACTTCGCCTCCTTGGCTTCCCCTCTCTTTGCTCACTGTTTTTCCTCTGCTGCTGGGGGAACCAGGAAAATCACCTTTTGGGGCCAGTTTGCCATGAACAGGGGGAATAGGGAAGGCACAGATTTCCATTGGTGAGTGATTCATCATTTTATTGCTGCTGGGAGACCAAGGCATCCCTTTAATCCCTGCAATTCCCAGGGGCCAGTGATTGAGGGGCTATTCAGGCTCCTGCCTGCATTAGCATCTGACTTTCTCTTCCTCACTTGCTGCTGGGCTCCATTTGCAGGGCTCTGAGCAGCCTCTGCCATCTGTTAATTCAATAATTGCCTAATGTTGTAACACACACGTGCTCTAATGGAGCAATTTCCCAGTTCTCATCCTGGAATCTGTTTCAGCTGTCAATATTTCTTTACAATGTCTATTGTTTTCAGGGTTTTTCGAAAACAATGGCATGATTACAATAACTTCAGTTGAGCCTGGTCCTTCAGCAGCCTGGCACAGTAAATATTCTAAAATCCCCATACGTCTGAAACAATCTGGGAAGTTTTAAAGTAACACATCCCCATTCATGCAAAACGGCAGGCCTGATGGTGCAATTATCTAGTCTATTAATTATTATCTGGTGTGCTTAGAAAGTGAAAACTCTTCTTCAAATGGCATCAACTGAGATGAATATAAATTAAGAAGGGTCAGGTTTATTTCATGTCCACTGCAACTCTAAAAAAAAACAACTAAAAAAGGCTAGACCAGGAGGCCAAATAAACGTGGGGGATGCCAGATGAAGAAATGGATTTATTCCAGCACAATCCTCTCTATGCTGATGCTGCTTTCCCTGGTCTGCAAACTTATGTGAAGCTCATCTCAGAAGGAAAAATAAATAAAGCCCTGATTCCATGTTCCTTACAGAGCAGGAAATATTTATTGTAGGGGGCATGAATGCCTCAGTTTCACTTGGGTGCCTTAGCTTTATTTAGATTTGCCATGAAATCTCTCCTTGGGCTAGGCTGCCCTGGGCAGGAAAGGCCAACACCAACCCTGACAGCCTCGTGACAGCTCCTGCTGCTGTCCTTCCTCTTTCCCTGGGCAGCTCCTGCCTTTGGATGGCTCTGGAGCTTTGCAGAGTGAGCACATAACATTCCTCATTGTCTCAGTTTGAACAGACAGGTGTCTGCTAAGGAAAGCAGGAGCCTCCCCTGAAATGGAAAATGCAAACCCCCGTCCTCTGAATTATTGTAATTTTGAAATTAAGGGGCTCTCAGGCAAAGATATGGGAATAGGAATAACAGTTCTTTATTAGGAACATTAAAAATACAAATGCAATAGCACAAACAAAACAAACCAAACCACTGCCAGAGTCAGAGCAGGAGCTGACCCCCTGTGGGTCAGGGTGGTGGCACAGTCCCATTCCATGGGGGCTCAGCCCTCCTGCAGTGCCAGCTGTGGTTCTGCTGGAGCAGGGATCCTGGACAAGGGGGGAGTTTTCCTCTGAAGCTCCAGGGCTGCTGGAGATGGGCCTGCTCTCCCTCTGGGAATGCAGGGCAGAAGAAAGCTGCTCCTCTGGGAATGCAGTGGGCAAAGGCTGCTGGGGTGTTCCAGGGGCAGATTGTATCCAGGTAGGAATGCTTGGCTCCTGCCCTGGGCGGAGCATCTCCCCATGGGATGATGGAATTTTCTCAGCCATGCAGGGACACTCAGTGGCCATGAACAGCAGAGATCTCCTGGAGGGAGGATTGGCTGTGGGAGAGATAAAGAAAACTGCCCCATGGACAGCAGAGAACTGCCCCAGCTCTGACAGATGGGGACAGAACACACAGCCCCAGCTAAATCTTTCAACCTGAGACACTCGTGAAGGCAGCAGGAACCCCTCTGTTTTCAGCCATCTCCACCCCCCTGCTCCTTCCCTCCTCCCTGGCTGGCAGGTGCTGCATCCTCCTGGAGCTGCTCCTGGCTCTCTCTCATCCCTGGGGCTGCTGTGACCATCCTCACTTGGCTCTCCTGCTGAAATCCAAATGCCCTCGGCTTGGGCAATCGTGCTGGGAGTGCTCAGCAGAGCGGGAAGGAGCTTTAGGCTGTGAAAAGCTGCGAGTGTAAATCCATGTTCTTCCCTCTTAGGTTCCTCTAAAGCCCACAGAGAGCAGCTGGCAGTGGGACATATCTCCCATTTCAGGCCTGGAGATAGGACTGATCCTCCCCTCTTAGGGCTGATTTTGATCCAAATGGGCTTCTTTCAAATTTAGAGAATCCCAGAATAGTCTGGGTGGGAAGGGACCTTAAATCTCTTTCCAGCCCATGCCATGGGCAGGGACACCCTCCCCAGCCCAGGCTGTCACCTTGTTTTGCACCTTCCTGCCCCTGCTGGTCCTCCTGGAGTGTCTCCTCCCAGTCTCCTGCAGAAAGAACACATGGTTTTTTCTTCTTTGCTTTGTTGGAAGACTCATGAAGGATTGTGCTGGCAGTGAAAAGGGGAATTAAATGCAGATTTCCCAAGCAAAAGGCAAGTGGGTGTTGGGCAACACTTCCTCTTTAGGGATGTGAGTTCAGGGTTTGCAGAGTGCTGTGAAATCCCCTGGGATGGAAGCTAATGGGAATGTGACAGCTATTATTATAAACTCCCTCAGCAAACTTGAACTTGCCCACGTGTCTATTCATAAGCTTATTAGAAATCAATTCCAAATAATTGCATTATGCCCTTTGTATTGGTGGATTTTCTACAGTAATTGACTTTACAGAAAAGACATCTCTCAGCTTAGCGAGGGGTTTGTGCCCAGCCCAGAGCCAGGAAAACTGCAGGATTCTGTCAGTGAAAGCATCTCTGCCAGAGTGGTGGGGAATAAAAGCAGCCCTAACAATGCTCCATTACCGCCCCTCGGGGCTAATCCAGCTAACAAAGGGTTTCATGCTGGGGGACTTTCCCGGGCATTCAGCATCTGGAGACAAGAAGTACCGAGAGAGGTGTGTAGCTCAGGGCTAGGTTGGTGAAGGTGTAATTCTTGAGTTGAAATTTGAGATTGTCACCACCCCCAGAAGGTCTTAGGGGCGGAAATAGCCAAGGGACAGCAGCATTAATCTCACCAAAACCCCAGTACAGAAAATCCTGCCTGTCAGCAGGTGTGGGACTGCTCAGAGCCCCCCTCAGGTGTGCACCCCTCTCTGGAGAGAGGCTGAGAGAGCTGGGGCTGTTGAGGCTGGAGCAGAGAAGGTTGTGTGGAGACCTCCCAGCACCTTTCCAGGGTTGAAGGGGCTACAGGGAAGCCAGGCATTGACCCTTTGTCAGGAACTGTAGGACAGGACAAGGGGGAACGGGATCAAACTGAAAGAGGGGAAGTTTAGATTGGATAAACACATTAAATTCTTTACTATGAGGGTGGGGAGGCCCTGGCACAGGTGCCCAGAGCAGCTGTGGCTGCCCCTGGATACCTGGCAGTGCCCAAGGCCAGGCTGGACAGGGCTGGGAGCAGCCTGGGACAGTGGAAGGTGTCCCTGCCATGGCAGGAGGTGGCACTGGATGAGTTTTAAGGTTCTGTCCACCCCAAACCAGTCTGGGATTCTTTGAGTTCATGCCTGACATGTTTCAAACTCCAGCTCAGGGTCATTCTTTGGTCCTGCAGTGCAGCCCCACAGCCTGAGCATGTGGGAAGGTTCAGGGTCACACCAACACTTCCTTGTGCCTCTTGCAGTTGGACAGCTGGGATCAGAGCATCTGTGGGGTGAGGAGTCACTCCTGGTACATTCATTATGTGACAGATGAGCAATGGGATGGTTGATTCCCACAATTAAAAGGCAAATATCCTGCATATATGTTAAGAGAAGTTTTATAGATTTATAGTTGTGTTTTACCCCCTTGTGTTGTTATCAGGGCTGGCCTGGGTTTGGGATGTTTGGGAGGGTCAGTTTGTCACTATGGCAGCACCTGAGCTCCAATCAGGATTTAAGGCAGTGAACTCCACCACTGGACAGTGAAGGAGGAGTCGATGGACAGAACTTTGGGAGGGGCTAAAGGGTTAAAAGTTAAAACCTCCATGGTGTGGGTGAGCACATGGTGGGGAAAATCCTCTGCTCCCAGCACTGTAACATTTTCTCTATTCAGTCTTCTGTTATATTTTTGATAAGGTTTTAATAAACCTTTTAAATTTTAGAAGTAAGCATTGTTTTTCTCACAATTAGCTGAAAGGAGGAGCAAGGAATGGGGCTGCCAGACCATGGCAATTGAGGTCACAGACTATGGAATATCCAGAGCTGGGAGGGACCCCAGGATCACCCAGCCCAGCTCCAGCCCTGCCCAGACCCCCAACAACCCCACCCTGGGCATCCCTGGCAGCGCTGTCCCAACGCTCCTGGAGCTCTGGCAGCCTCGGGGCCGTGCCCATTCCCTGGGGAGCCTGGGCAGTGCCAGCACCCTCTGGGGAAGAACCTTTCCCTGATCTCCAGCCTGACCCTCCCTGGACACAGCTCCAGCCGTTCCCTGGGTCCTGTCCCTGTCACAGAGCAGAGCAGCAGGGTCTGACCTCAGTGTCCTCTGCTCCAGCTGAACTGACCGAGTGCCCTCGGCTGCTCCTCACGGGCCTGCCCTTCACCATCCTCATTTCCCTCCTTTGGACATTCTCTAACAACTTTTAAGTTAGAAGCAAGAAAAAAAAATCGATGGTCAGAAAAGATGCAGGAAAATCCCCAAGTCAACCATCTGAAAAGTGACTGAGCCACTCTCTGAAGAAAATATTGGATTGTTTCCCCTTTATTAGCATCCTTCATTTATTTATTAGAATCCTTCATTTAGCCATTAAAGCATTTTACCCTTGTCTAAATATCTTGTAATAATATTTCAGGCAGTTTTGAAATGCTGCTTTAAAAAGTCTGAGGCAGGAAATGGGCAAGATTTGCCCTTTCACAGAAAGATAAACAATGATGTGCAAAAAGAAAATAATCATCTTTCCTTTGAATGGAAATGTTCTGAAACTTCTGCTGGCATGCTGAGATTTCATTTCCAGTGAGTGATTTTGTGGAAAACAAAAGGACTTTAGGAGAAACTTGTGGAATTGCTACTGTAGGGCCATGGAAGAATGACAGGATTCCCAAGAAAGATGTGTGGCCATCAGTCTGTGTCTCTGCACATTTAACATGCAGTGCTGGTGGATTGGGAAGGCTCATCCAGGATCTTCCCAGACAGCTCACTGAAGAAGCAGCTGAATTCCACAAACATTTTGAATCCAGCCTTATTCAAACATGTGCTTCCAGGCACTGTTGGGAAACTGATCTTTAAACCACTGAATGAACACCTGGAGGGAAAAGCCTGCTCCAGCTTCATGTACATCCCCTTTGTTTTTTTGAGGCAAACAAGGAAAGGGTGAAGTTGTGCTGAACAGAAACACACTGAAACCCGAAAAATCAATTCCTTCCGTGGCTACGAGGAGTCTTTCCTGCATTCATAACAAAGCCAAGATTAATTGGGGAACACTGGTTGTTAGGAAAAAATGGAAACAAGCAGCCTTTCCGTGGATTCCAGAATAATGAACATTCTGCCTCAGTAATCAATAACTGTAAGCAGCTTAACAAGGCAGGCTTTGCTGTAGGACCAGCTCAGCCCTGGCAGCAGAGCAGCTCTGCTGGGGATTGTCCTGCAGCCTGGGGGTGATTTCTGTGTCCTGCTCTGGAACAGCACAGGCACTGCTTGAGTTCCCAGTGCTTTTTGCATCTCGAGGATTGGAAATATTGCACCAGCACAGCCTCAGCCTCTGCTGTCCCCCTGCCACAGGGCAGAGTGCGGGTGGAGCAGGAACCTCGAGAGACCGAGGTGTAAAATTCAGCTGCAAATATCAAATCCTTCTGTCCTCCCAGAGACTTCCAGGCTGGAATTTCCTCTTCTGGTTGAACACAGAGACACAAACATGCTGTCTAAACTTTAAATTTGCCTCTGGTTTTGATCATATTTAAGGCACCTGGATATTTTCCCTGGAGCTGCTCATCCCTTCCTACGAGCACATCGCAGGTATCCTGCACTGAGACAGGAATACAAATAGTGTCAAAATATTGGTAAACCTCTAAAACCCCCAGGGATCAGAGATGAAATGAAAATCCAGAAGCAGCAATAATAAATCTGAAATAACTTTG
Source organism: Hypocryptadius cinnamomeus (assembly GCA_013400635.1). Taxonomy (NCBI): domain Eukaryota; kingdom Metazoa; phylum Chordata; class Aves; order Passeriformes; family Zosteropidae; genus Hypocryptadius; species Hypocryptadius cinnamomeus. The sequence goes on along the minus strand of VYZP01049891.1, from coordinate 42,159 downwards.
CTCGCAGTCTCTCATATTTATAATTTCATCTGCACTCTTTGCAAAAATGGAATTTTCGGAGCAGCGTCTTGGTAAAATCAGAGCATCTCAACATCTTAATGCATGGAAAGGGCCCCTCTGAGAGCTCACCTGCTTCCCCCTCCAGCCCTTCCACATGCTTCTCTCAGCACAAAACACAATTAGGAAAAAGCTGTGAGTTTGAAAAGGTGTTGCAATAAAATAAAGAAAGACCCGGGGAAGGCTTTGGAAGCTTGATAGTAATCAAATCTACTGCAGAAAGGAAAATCAATGTTGCTATCTTTATATATCAACATAAACATTTTTATTTCATTACAGCAACGGGAAGGACAAAGTGTAATGAATCAAGAGGGATTTCAGGAGGGGAATGAAGATGAAACAACCCAGCTTGTCACTGTTCCTGTCTGGTGAAGGATAACCCTGTCTCTCCAAAACACTGTAAATCTTTCACCTGAGAGCTTTTGCAGCCCCAGGCAGGAGGGAGAGCAGAGCTCCAGCAACAACTCATGGCCAAATTACTGCCACGTCAGTGGCTCTGCTGGGGGACAGTGCCTGGGGTGTGTGGGGCTGTGCACACCCCTCCCTGCTGCCAGAGGTGGGATCCAGATGTTCTTTGGGACAGAGGCCCCAGCCCGTGGGAGGGGGGCCTGCCCAGATACCCCCAGAGCTGTAGATATCCCAGAGGACCCAGAAAGGATATTTCTATTAAATGGAAATGTGATTGTTTTCTTTTTGCACATTATTGTTTATCTTTCTGTGAGAGGGTAAATCCTGGGCATTTCCTGACCCAAAATTTTAAAAGCAGCGTTTCAAAAGTTTCCAAAATATCACAGTGAGATAACCAGAGAAGGGAAAAATTCTTCCATGGCTAAATGGAGGAATCTGATGCTAATATAATGGAAACACAATCCAAGATTTTCTCCAGCCTAGTCCTGCCAGCACATGGACCACAAGGGCTGAGGCCAAGCTGAGGGATTCCTCAGGGCTCAATCCTCCCTAGCAGTGACATGGGACAGGTTCATGTCAGGGTGGGACTGAGCTCAGAGTGCCTCATCCAGGCCCTGAGTAAAATTCTGCACCCTCTCTTTGGCAAACAAAGCAAAATGTTCCTAAATCCTCCCCCCAGGCTGAATGTCCTTCACATAACAAGTCAACAAACAGGAGGGAGCAATGAATACATTTGCAAAAATGGGTTTGGCTCATGGACAGAAGGACTGAATAATGTATTAATGTGAGCAGCTCTGTCTGAATGAGGGAAAGCAGATTTAGATACATGAACAGGTCAGGCTTCAGAAATTTTGGTTTGTTCAGAGTTTGGAGCACAGAATGCCGGCTCCATTTCAATTAAAAATAATCTTATTAATTTCTGTTTTAAATTGTATGGAAACACAGCAACGTTCTTGTAGCTGTTTCAGAATAAAACTGAAACTCAGCTTGGCAGCACAGACCTTGGAGCAGCTTCCCCACATTTTGGGGATTGGTGGGGGCTCTGAGGACAGGGCTACTGGCCAGCTGCAGGAATGGGCTGCTGGGAGCCTCAGAAAGGTCAAAAAACACAAAAGGAAAATCCTGGGAGGAGCACCAGGAGCTGACACCGCTGGATCTGGGGAAAGATTTGCAGGAAAAGGTGCTGGGGCTGCTGGTGGACAAGTCAGGGATAAAGGGACACTGAGCCCTGGAAAAGCTGTTAGTGAGAGTGGCAGCGTGGCAAGGAAAGGGATCCTGCCCTCTTGGATCCCAGGGCAAGGCCAGTGGGTCCAGCCATCAAAATGGTCAGGGATGGAGAATAAAATGGGCAGGGATGGAGAATAAAATGGTCAGGGATGGAGAATAAAATGGTCAGGGATACAGAATAAAATGATCAGGGATGGAGAGGCTGAGGGGGCTGGGTCTGTTCAGCCTGAGGAAGAGAAGGGGAAGCTGAGATCTCATCATAATCTGCAATGGCCTGACAGGAGGGGGATGAGGTGGCACTTCCCAGAGGTTCATGGGGGAGAGGTCAGAGTCCACAAGTGGGATCAGGGGAAATCCTCGTTAGACAGAAGGGGAAAAGAAAATCATTCTGAGGGTGATCAGACACTGAACCAGGGGTGCAAGAGGGGTTGTGAGATACCAAAAATTTACCTGGGCAAGGCTAGGAACAGGAGATCATGGATCTCCAGCACACGTGGAGTTGGATTCAGGTGCAGCTGAGGGGGTGCAGAGCTCTGAGAAAGTCACCAGTTCTTGAATAATCAGTTTGGGGCTCTGGCCATCCCCTGGAAGCTCCTGCCTGTGTGCAATCACAGTCTGCAGGGCTGATCCCTTCTGTGCCCTGAGGGAATGTGCCATGGCTGCTGCCCAGGCAGCCCCTTCCCTGTGATCCATGGCAGGCCTGTTTTCTCAGCAGGTTAAGGAAATAATTTTCATAGCCTGGAGTGTTTTTCTCTCAGTGCTTTCCCACACCAGCTGGCCCACAAGCAAACTTCTGGATGCTTCTGCTGCCTGGGGGACTTCGTCCACTGCTGGAGTCCTGGATGCTGAGAATTTCAGAATTTCAGTGCTACCAGGCACTGACCCCCAAGAGAACACTGCATTTGACCTGAGGCCGTGGAGAAGGCTTCCAAAATGGAATGATTGAACTGGGATTGTGGGTGTGGAGTTTGAATAGAAGTGTGTGGTATCACAGGGTGAAAACCTTAAGAGTTTAAGGTTTTACAACATAGTAAAATATATAAAGCAAGATGGAGGTTTTAGGGTGATGGTTGGTCCTTCTTCTTCACCTTCCTCTCCATGGATTTGGGTGGTATTTTGAACAGAAAAGTCTGCACTGTGGGACACAAATGGTTGGTAATTGGGTTAAAAAGTAAAAATAATTTAGGTGTCATTTCTAAATTGAATAGTTTATCCTTAAAAGACCTTGTAGAGAAAGACAGTGAGCCATTTTGTACCTTGTTAGTGAAATACTACAGAACCCATGGCTTGTAAGCCTGTGATATAGATAAGAAATAATAAACACCTGAGTCTGAACACAAAATACCATTTTGAGTGCTTCAATCCCAACCTTGACAGAGGCAGAAACTGGCACTCCACCTCCTCCAGACTGCTCCCTCCTGTCCACCTCATTCCCACCTTCCAGCACATCCCTCCTTTATCCCCATGGCTCAGGAAGCACCCCAGCCCTTTGCTCTGTGTTCCCTGGGCTGTTTCTCCTCCACGGCTGATCTCTCCAAAGGGGATCTATGCTGCCTGTCAGGGAGAGGTTGGGAATGGCTGCTCCAGCTCTTGTTTCCCCTTTGCACCAGCAGCTTTCCCCACTGCCACCATGCAGGGCTCCTCCTTTGGTGTTATCAGAGCTGTTTCAGTAAAACCCCAATTCTGACACCACCTGTCCTCTAGGATCTGCCTGACAGGGCTTGGAGGCACCCAGGATTTCCTCCTGTGTCACTGTCCCCTCTCTCTTTTTAAATAAATATGACATCCCTTTTGCTCCTCTGGGCTGGAAACTTTCTTTTCTCCCCAGGGGGCTTAATTCTGTTACTCCAAGGTCTCAGGAGGCTTTGGGAATAAAGAGTCCAACAAATTAGATTGGTTTCACCGAGTGGATGAGCCTGCAGCGGGGATATTGGGGTTTTGTGTGCTATGGTTTAATTTCTTTCTCATCCTGTAAGCTCTGCAATCTCTTCCCAGCTCTTATCCCTGAGAGCAATGTTGGGATGCTCCCCTCTGCTCTGACACTGTTAACTCCTCCAAGCCTAACAGGAATCTCAAAAGAAGGTTGTCTGCTCTGGGCTCTCTGTAGCCCAACACCTTGTGCTGATTTTCTCCCTGAAGGATTTGCAAAGTCTGGCTGGGGAGCCAATTCTGAGGGTTTGTAACACCTCAGCTCCTCTTTGTCACAAATTAACAGCTGAGAGGAAATTTCCCACCTCCAGCAAACATCCTTTGACCTCTTTACCTTGAGTGAAGGTTGTCCACACAGCACAGACCCCTCCCCTTCCTCCAAACCCCCCTCAGAGCTCAGGCAGGAGCAGATGGAGGGCGAGCATTCCCAGCAGTGAATCCATCCAGAACCCTCTTCCAGCATCGCGTGAATTACTCAAATGTAAGTATGGAAGGTATAAATTATTCAGAGTTGTCTTGGTTTGGAAAGACAGGTGTTTGCTAAGGAAGGCAGGAGCCTCCCTTGAAATGGAAAATGTAAACCCCCCTCCCTCTGAATTGCTATAAATTTTAAATTAAGGGGCTCTCAGGCAAAGATATGGGAATAGGAATAACAGTTCTTTATTAGGGAAGAAAATAAAAACATAAAATAAACAATGCAGTAAACTAAAACAACACTGCCAGAGTCAGAACACAACCTGACACCCTGTTGGTCAGGGTGTTGGCAGCAGTGCAATTGGAATTGTGGCTGCAGTTCTCCTGGAGCGTCAGGTGTGGTTGTGCTGGAGCAGGGATCCTGTAGAAGGGTGTAGTCCTCCTCTGAAGATCCAGGGGAAGAGAGCAGCTGCTGTTCCTCTGGGAAATCCACAGGAGAAACTGTGCTGGTATTTCAGAAACTCAAGATTATATCTAGGTAGGAATGCTTGGCTCCTCCCTCTGGGCTCACATCTCCCAATGGGATGCTGTAGTTCTTATCAGCCATGCAGTGACATTCAGTAGCCTCTTATCAGCAGATGTCCCCCTGGTTGTGGAAGAGATCAGGAAAACTGCCCACTGAACAGAAGACAACTGCCATACAGATGGTAAACGGAATACAATGTGCTTGGCAATCCAAAACAAGAGTACATTTGTTTCTTTTGGAAGCCAGGTTTCTGAAGGCACTGACACTCCCACACCCAGATCCAGAACTGGGCTCCCCAGCCAGGGATGCAGGAGCTTGGGAAAAAGCTGTGGGAAAGTCTGGAGCTGAGCCAGGTTTCAGCCACATCTCACCCACAGATGCTGCTCCAGCCACTCCCTGCAGCCTCCCATGGAGGATTCACTGGCCTTGCACCAATCTCCTCCAGTCCACTACTGCCTGCAACAATTTTCTTAAAGTTCTTGATGAGTAAAGAGAGTTTCATACTGTATTTGAAATGAATGGTTTCCTACCATCCACACACGTGGAAAAAAGTCAGTCTCTTTGCAGCATCTTTAAAAAGTGTTTCTGCATCCTCCCCTTCTTCTGTCTCCTCCTTTATGCTGAGAAGCCCCAGCTGGTTCACCTTTCTCCATAGGTTGGGGAACTAAAATATGGAATAACTGCAAGGATCAGGATGGGTTTATCACCCTTGGTCCTGCAGGGAATGAAACTTGTGACTAAGAGATCTTTTCCTTCATGGCATCAGTACGAAGTCAGCTGAGCTTCAGTGAAATGGCTGCAAACAGGTGTCAGGGTTATTAGCAACAATCCTAAACCTCATTCCATACCTTCAGCTGTAGCCTCTGGATTCATTCCATAGGCTGAGCTAGAGAGAAAGGCTTCAAAGGGTGAAGAACTCACCAAATTTCCAGAATCACTGGGCTGGAAGAGACCTTCAGGATCATCGAGTCCAACCCAGCCCCAACCCCTCAGCTCAACCCTGGCACCCAGTGCCACATCCAGGCTTTGTTAAACACACCCAGGGATGGTGACTGCACCACCTCCCCAGGCAGCCATTCCAGAACTTTATCACTCTTTCCATGGAAAACTTTTTCCCAATATCCAACCTGTATTTCCCTTGGTGCAGCTGGAGGCTGTGTGCTCTGGTTGTGTCAGTGCTGCTGGAGAAAGAGCCCAGCCCCAGCTGAGCACAGGCACCTTTCAGGAGCTGTGCAGAGTGATGAGGGCACCCCTGAGTCTCCTTTTCTCCAGGCTGAGCACCCCCAGCTCCCTCAGTGGTTCCTCTCAGGGTTTGTGTTCCCAGCCCCTCAGCAGATTCTGCTTCTGCATTTCTCAAACCCAGCAGTTGTTGCACAGCCTGCTGAAGCACCCACGTGTGAGTGGCTCTGCAGAGCTGTGGGCAGGAATCTGGAATGATGCACGTGCTGCTCCTCCCAGGAACGAGAGCCACTGCAGGGAAAAGCTCACCATGGAGCCTCAGGCCTCGCTCCTGTGAGAGTGCCTTGGAGAGGCTCTGCAATGATGGGCTCCTCTTGCTTTTACTGAGTTCCTCTGCTGAGGAGCTGAGCAACGAGGCTGGAATGAACCCTGGGTACCACACAAAGCCTGGAAATATCCCAGAGATGGCTTAAAGAACACTTTGGACACATAATCCTGTAGACAAGTTTATGCAGCTGAGACCAATTGCCTTCTAAGGAGCAAATTGTAAACAATATATTTTTAGAGTTAAAAATTAGTCTTGTTTAATGATATCTGTTTAGTTGATGTTAGGAAGTAAATCAGTGTGTGAGTAGTAAAACAATAATGTACTTTAAACTAAATTATAAGTAAACAAATCAGTCTGCTAGGCAATGAATGCATGATACATTATTCATTTCTATTATCCAAAACACTCCACCAGCTCTCAGAGCCTGGCAATAAAGTATTCAGGATACAGCCTCCACCATCCCAGCAAGCAGTCTCTAATGTGATATTAAAGTTAAAAGAGAAGTGAAGAATATTCCCCCAAAGCAAGGTATTTGAGTAATCCTGGAATGAATCCATCTCATGCTTCTTTTTAAAGCCGGGTTTGGTTTTTTTGGGGACTAAAGCACTTTCATTACAGCTGGAATGACACTTGTTCCCCACTTGGGGCCCGTTACCAACCTGTGAATTTCTCCCAAGACAACTCAGTAGCACAGGAGTGGATTCTGTGCCAGGCTGGTCCTGCTGCCTCCCTTCATCCCAGTGAGCAGCCTGGAGAGCCTGAGCCTGACCCCAGCTGCCTTCCCACTCCACCAGCCAGGGCTGTGCCCACATTTTCAGAAGAAAAAAGCCCCATGAGGCTGAGGGATGGTGCCACAAGGCCGTCCCTGGCCAATCTCTGCCCTCTTTCCTGGTCCATGCTGGGATGGGAAGGAAAGGGAGCAGGATGAAGGATGGGGAGGGGGTTTCTGCCCACAGCCAGACCCTGGAATTGCACCCAAAGCCACTGAAGTGTCTGAATATCACTGCTGGAAGTAGACACTGACCTTTTTTCCTCTTTAGCTGTTGCATGCACAGATCTCTGCTTATTTCTGTCTTGTACTGAAATAAAGCTGCCTTATTTCACCCTGCTGGTTGTGCTCCATCTCATTCTCTCCCCGTCCCAGTGGGAAAGGGAGTGATGGAGTGACTGAGTGGGCACCTGGCACCCAGCCAGGGTCAACCTGCCACAGAGCCTCAGGGAGCTCTGCCCTGCATGGTGGAGACAGAACAAGGACAATTTCATGAAATCACTGAATGGTTTGGCTTGGAAGGGGCTTGGAGCTCCCCTTGTCCCACCCCTGCCATGGGCAGGGACATCTCCCACTGTCCCAGGCTGCTCCCAGCCCTGTCCAGCCTGGCTTGGGCACTACCAGGGATCCAGGGCCAGCCACAGCTGCTCTGGGCACCCTGTGCCAGGGCCTCACCAACCTGACAGGGAAGAACTTTCAAATCTCTTCTCTTATAGTTTAAAACCATCCCCCCTTGTCCTTTCACCAGCTGCCATTATGAAAAGTCCCAGACCCCATGGGAAGGTCAGGGGGGTTTGAGCAGTGGACGAGGAGCTGCTCTGCATGAGGCACTGTGGCCTCTGGCCTGTTCCATAGCAGGATCTAAAAAGATGAAATGTGGACTTGTGGTGGGGATTTCATCCTCCCCGTGCTGTGAGTGGCTTTGTTTGCCAGCAGGGAAGTCAGAGCCTCGAAAAACAGAGATGCTGGTCGGGAACCATCAGTGCAAACGCAGGTGGACACTCGGGTCTGGGGGCAGAGCAAGAGGAAGCGGCCTCAAGATGCACCAGAGAAGATTTAGATTGGATATTAAGAAAAATCTCATCAAAAATGGTGGTCAGGCATTGGAACAGCCTTGCAAGGCAGTGGTGGAGTCACCTCCCCTGCAGGGCTTCAAACAACATGTGGATGTGGCACTTGGGGACATGGGATACTCGTGGCCTTGGCAGGGCTGGGGGAATGGTTGGACTGGATGGTCTTGGAGGGGTTTTCCAACCTAAAGGATTCTTTGCTCCTCTGATCTTTCAGATGTGCAAAACAAGGCTGCTGGGGCAGGGCAGTGGGCAAGGCCAGCAGTGACTGGTGCAGGAACTGTCCCAGTTTTGGGGTGGACACCCTGCTGACCCCACTGCAGTGACTGTTTTCCTGCCAGGTCTCCAGCTTTCATAACGCAGCCCAGTAACTTTGTTTTGAGGCACATTGTGTGTGATACTCATTTTTTAATAAAAACTCTTTTTTTCCTTGTGGTGATTTATTGGTTTCCTGCTGAGGGGAGCAGAGAAGTGAGTCATGCAGCCACCTGGGTGCTGAGGGCTCCTCCCAGGGTGGTCTCTGCTCCATCAGCAGGATGTTCAGGGGTTTTTCCCTTTGGATATTCCTACAGCTCTGCAGAGAAGGAAGCTGGTGGGACTTGAGGAGTGGGTCAGTCCCCTCAGCTGGGGCTGCTGCTGTCTCAGGTCCTTAATCCACTGTAAAGCTCTGGCAGTCAGCTGAGGTGTGCCAGGGCTCAGCAGGTCTCCTGGGAAAACACCCGTGATAGAAGCACAGCAGGGCTTTTACCTCCAGAGGAGACACACCTGATGTGGTGATCCATGATGTGGGAACCTGCCTGACTTCACCAAACCAGGACATCCTGGAGCCTTCCAAACCCACATCTCTGTCATGCTGCACCCTCAGCAATCCCTGAGGCACAATCCCCTCCCTGTCCCCCCTGCCTCAGCTGCCTCCAGCTCCTGGGGTGGGGCTGGGGGTGCTGCTGAACCCTTGGCTTTGTGGTGGGAGCAAACTGGGGAACACCAAATGGCACAGCCCTGGTTGCTCTTCTCAGGAAGAGAAGGGATGTTTCACATGGGTGAGTGGCTGAGCTGCCACTTCAGATTCTCTGCAAACACATCCTGCTGCCTGTTAAAAAGTTGTAGGAGCAGCTTACAAAACCTGTAACACCCTAAAAAAGGATTCAGGAGCTGAAAATTGTTTTGAAAACCCCTAAGACCTTCAACAACCCAAGTGTAAAAGAGAAGGGAAAGGCAGAACAGGGCTTGTGTTGCATCTGCACCCAGAGAGGCTGGGGGGGGCTCAGAGCCTCCTGCACGGGAGATTTGTCAGGATTGAGGCATTTCTGGGTGGGGGGACAGGGAAAAGGACAAGATGAGCAGCAGCAGACAGCCAGGGCCAGATGGTGGCATCCACGTGCTCTGAGGATGAGGGAGGAGGAACCGAGCTGGCACCGGGTTGGGATCTCTGCCCCAGCCCCACCCTGACAGCTCTGCTGCTGTTTTATGGCAAGAGCTGGAAGGGGCCAGGCAGCCACGTCTGCCATCTGCAGCAGGGAACTGGGCTGTAGTGCTGTTGGTTTATTAATCTGAGATTTTGTTAATTTTGAGATTTTCTTGGTTAATGCACTAAAGAGTGTGGTGGGTTTGGTGTTGGCTAATTACTAATGTACTTGTTTTTTGTTGTGAGATAGGATTAGGAGAAAGGTAAAGTAGGCTTAAAACTTTAAAAGTATGCTTAAAACTTTAAAACTTTAAAAGAAAAATTTATTAATAGTAACTAAAAGAAAGAATAGTAAGAATTATAATAAAACCTTTGGAACACTTCTCCTCCCCCACAGCCTTTTCTTTTCTATTGATAACATAAAGAAACAAAACGTAGAACTTTAGTTTACTACTTTTAGAATCTTAGAATCTTAGAATGTTTAGATTTTAAACTTTAGAATTTTAAACTTTAGAATTTTAGAATCTTAGACTCAAAAGTTTTACTACTTTTGCCCCTTTTAGAATAGTACCACCACATGGGTGGAAGCTGCTCCAGAGGCTGGAGTGAGGAGACACATGGTGGAATATGGTCTGTTAGGGATGGTTTTTACTTTTTCTTTTAAAATTTTTTTTCTTATTTTGGAGAAAATTCATACCTCAAAAATCTACAAAGGGCAGTAAAATCCTGATTTGTAGATGGTGAAGAGGGAAGCAGTTTTATTGTCTCTCCCAGGATCTCTTCCTGGGTGATAGACCCAAGATCCAGAGAAGGCTCCTCTGGCTCCGTGGGCACTTTCAGCTGGGAAACGCTTCCTGCAGAAGCAGCAGATGCAGAAAATTTACCTTGCTTCAAAAATCAAACAAATTGATGGAGAGAAGAATCCATGGAGGGCTGTTAAATATAAAACCACCTCTGTCTCAATGCTGCAGATCTCTGGTGGGTAGGAAATAAATCAGGAAATACCTAAATTTGCTGTTCTTGTACAAACTCCCGGATTAAGTGCAGCAATAATAATTGGAATATTTTGCCCATTGAGCTCAATGTGTGGTTATTGATCCTTGGCTCATTTATAAATAAGTAGCTAATTGTGAGTGTTTGCTGTTAGCCTGCTGCATTAAGTTTATCAATGTAATTATACAACACAGCACTGTATTTATAGATTATTTCCACTGATTGAATACTTGGAGGAGGCTTCCATTCTTTCACTTATTTTTGACAAATATTTATAATTCAGCCTTGTCTGTGGCTGCATAGATGTTGTTCTAGAACAATTAACAGAGCTGAAAGATGAATAAAATGTAATGGATAATTTATTTAATTAATTTGGCGACTTCTTCTGCTCATGAATTTGTTTTTGCCAGCAGTTTGTGTCACATGTTTGTTGTTTAAAAATATTGGGTGATCATTAACATTCCTTCCTGCTCTGGGAATTGTTTGTGGCCCTTTTCTGGTCTTGCTCCACTATGTCCATGCCTGGCTCTCAAAACGGATCATTTGCTTTGAAGTCCTCTAATGTTCCTCCAAAAGCTGACATTTCCCTGCTTTTTCAGAGAATATGAACACAAAACTCAGGCCTGGACCCTGAATAAAGGAGTTGGGCTTACCTCTGTGAGCAAATATCTCCATATCTGCAGGTATAAAGTAATATTGTCATTTCTGCTCCACTTTGAGCACCACATGGGCACATCTGTCTCCAGAAAGGATGGTCCCTGCAGGGACTTGGGGTGCCCTGGGTTTGGTGCTGCTTTTCCTCCTCCCAGCCTCTTATATCTGCAAGGTTCCCCGATGTTGGAAGGAAAGGAAGGAATCTGACTCCATGCTCTTAGAAGGCTAACTTATTATTTTATGATCTATATTATATTAAAGAATGCTATACTAAAACAATACTAAACTATACTAAAGAATGCAGAAAGGATACAGACAGAAGGCTAAAAGATAATAATGAAACAGTCATGACTCTCTCCTCCAGAGTCGGACACAGCTTGGCCCCTGATTGGCCAACGAGTAAAAACAATTCACATGGAACCAATGAAACAATCACCTACCACATTCCAAAGCAGCAAAACACAGGAGAAGCAAATGAGATAATATTGTTTTCCTTTTTCTCTGAGGTTTCTCAGCTTCCCAGGAGAGAAATCCTGGCGAAGGGATTTTTCCAGAAAATATGATGGTGACACCAGCCCTTGAGGATTTGCTCTCCACAGCACGATTTCCACTGCTATCCAAAGAAATGGGGAAAGAGGAAGCTGGAGGACAGCACATGGCATGGAGAAGGTCAGAGGGGTCCCATGTCCAACCAGAGCCTTCCAGGAGCTGAAGACTCCCTCAGGACTTGCTGTGGGGACAGAGAATCCTGAGCTGGCAGGTCCCCAGGGATCATCCAGGATGAACACAAATCAGCTGGGTGGCAGCACAGAGACAAACAAAACATCAACACAATCTCTCCCTGTCCTTGTTCTCCAAGGCTCTGTGGGACCTGGTATGATTTACCTCTCCTGGGTTTGTTCCCAGCTCCTCGCTGGGAGGCTGGGCTGAATGAAAGAGCTCATGCTCAGCAGGAAGAGGGGGAGAGAATTCCCGCTCAGTTTACAATATTGTGGCAACATAATAAGATTTCCCCCCTTGTATTAGATTTCAGGTGGATTTCTGAAACTGCAGCAAAACAGGCAGGAACACAAGTTTTATAGCTCCTGACAGCTCCAAAAGCACATTATTGAATTCCAGAGCCAGGGCACACCAGAGGTGAGAGGTTGAGTCAGAATCTTGACGCAAAGCTCACGGAAGCCTCGGCCCCCAGGGCTCTGTGCTGACGTGGGCACTGGGCAGCAGATGAAAATCCTGTCTGCCTGCCCAAACTCCCCTGGCTGCTGCCTTCCTCATGCTCTGCCCCTCTGTTCCATGCCTGGCCACTGACACTGAGGGCCAGGGGCACTGGGTGATGGTGATGAGCCCCCCAGGAGGGGAGAAAGGGCAGCCAGAGGGAAGGGAGCTGGGGAGTGCTCCCAGGCCAGCAGGGCTTTGCACACTTGTCTTTCTCCCATGCATTTACCCCATGGAAAATCAGCTGGGATATGTGGCTGTGCTGGTGTTCCTGGCTCCTGCAGGGCAGTGCTGGGTGCCTGACAGCTGGGAGCAGTGAAATGTGGTGGGGCGCTTTCCAAGGGAAGCATTTTTCCCAGCAACATTTTCCATCCTCCATCCAGGCTTTTGGCATCAGGTCCATGGGGATTTGGGCTGGCGCTCAGCCTCGGAATGGGAATTTAAAGGCACATCTGGAGGTAGATGGGAATTTGTTTAGTGGACTGAAGAGCTGTGGCTCAGTCATGGGAGGGGTCAGGCAAGTGGGATGTGGCTGCTCTGGCTCTCCCAGCAAGGATCCACGACCTTGATAGAGATGTGTAGCAACACTTGTCAAGTGCTTTAAGTAATTTAAATTAGGGTTTTAAGTGTTTATAAATACTTCCAACCTGCAGCCTCGACATGGGGCTGCTGGTACCTTAAAGAGAGGTTTTCAGGAGGTCTGGGAAGTTCCTTCCAAAAGCTGGTGGAGTGAGAGTTCCTGGAGCAAAGGGGAACCAAAGAATACCAGGGCAAGGTTCTTCCCCAGAGGGTGCTGGCACTGCCCAGGCTCCCCAGGGAATGGGCACGGCCCCGAGGCTGCCAGAGCTCCAGGAGCGTTGGGACAGCGCTGCCAGGGATGCCCAGGGTGGGGTTGTTGGGGGTCTGTGCAGGGCTGGGGCTGGGCTGGTGATCCTGGGGGTCCAGCTCAGGATATTCAGTCTCTCCCCAAATCCAGGCAGCATCTCTCTGCTCCTGGATAAGAGAGGCTGGCTGGAAAGAGGCTGAGCCCCAGGGACACGAGGACAGTGTTATCCAGGGGTTTCTTTCTCACCATCTCTGCAGCACGTCTCTAATTAAGCTCTCTGAACACACCCTGTTCCAGACTGGCCTGTGGATAAAATTGACCTTTAAAAAGGGAACTGAGATTCCCAAGGGGCTGGACAGGACTGGACAGCAGGTGAGCATTAATCTGAGAGATAAATTTTTAATGCTACAGCTTAAACCCCCCTCAGCTGTCTGCACAATTTATTTTTTCGCCTCTCTGGGCTTGTTCCTGCACCTGAGAGAATTGCAGGAATGATGTTGCAGTGCTGCACAGACAGAGCACAGACAGGAATCCTGCAGCTTGTGTCTCTAAGCCTGGGTGGCCCTGGATGGGTCTGAGAGACCTGGTGTCTGGCTGCTGGGTCTCCTTCCATCATCATCTGCCTCCCTGAGTGCTGGATTCCCAGTGAAACACTGGCTTTCCCTGATAATCCCCAAATGACAACCTCAGTTACATGAGAAAAGTGAAGCTCAATTCACAACTCTGTGGATCCAACACCAGAGGCTTTTATGAATCTTTTTAGGAACACACTTCCAGGGCTCATGGTCTGGGGAGGAACATGGGCTGCACCCCAGGCTCATCAGCTCCTCCATTCCCTCCCATGGAAAAATTACTTAGCCACAGTGAGAAAAATAATCTGAAAACAAAAAAAAGTCATCTGAAATAATCTGAAAACAAGTGGAAATGGCAGAGTACCCCCCTACCCAGTGCCATGCGGGACCTGGGGCTGGCTGTTCACCATGGGGAGGTGCAGACAGAGCCCTCAAACCAGCTCAGGACAGAGCCAGGCACATCCCTAAATCCCATGCCCCAGCCATAGGAGCAGAGCAGGAGCCTTTCAGCAAATTGCCTTGTTTAACACCACGTTCTGCAGCCAAACATCATCTTTTTAATAGAGCTGCTGTGGGAATAGAGATGGAGACATAAAAGGGATAGAAAAAAATCCGTATTTTGCATTTTGCTGGAATGAGCTCCTGGTAATTGTTGGTGTCCAGCTCCTGTTTATGCCACTGTTTTGTTGCACAGCTCCTAAATTAAGTTGGCTCTGGAGCAAAGCTTCCCCCAGCTGCCCTGTGTGGCCTCCCTGGGCTGCTGCATCCACACACGTCCTGCTCCAGCACTCTTGATTAGCACTTCATTAATTAGGAACCTGGTTTGCTCTCGGGACACTGAATGTTCCATGAGGAAGCATCCTGGGAAGGAGCTGTTTAGCAGAGCCTTGAGTGAGGCTGATCCAGCCTTTTTTTGCCTCCAAGGGGATCTGTTTCTGTTCATTTGCAGTGTCCAGGAGGCTCCTGGTGGGGGTGGTCCCTGTCCACCTCTTCCTTCTCTGCCCCATCTTCCCTCCTCTCCAAGCCTGAGGTTGGCTTCCCAGCCCACTGGGCTCAGGATGGCCGGGCCATGGCACATGGTAGCACAGCAAATGCCAGGGCTAATGCTGGCATGGGTTGGGCAGGGAGGGATCCCTCCAGCTCCATGTCCATCCCTGTCTGTCCCAAACATCCTCTGGCCAGTGTGTGCCCTCTTCCAGAGTGTGGGTGTGTGAGCAGCAGCTGTGCTCTGACCTTTCTGGGAGCTGATTAGTTGTTAATCCCCCCTCTCCTGTGCCAAACAGCTGCTGATCTCCTTCTGGAAGTGTCCAAGGCCAGGTTGGATGGGGCTCTGAGCACCCTGCACTAGTGGAAGGTTCTCCTGCACATGGAAGGAGGTTGCAGTGAGATGGACTTCAGATCCTTTCCAACCCAAACCATTCCAGGCTTCTGTGATTCTCTTTTTTCATCTTGAAAAGCATGAACTTCTGCCTCTTCTGTCAGTCCCTTCCCTGCCCTCCTCTTAGTCAGGGAACCACCCTGAGGTGTTTCAACTTTTACATCTGAATGGCAAAGACATATCAAGGAAAGGACTTTTTCCAGCCCAGTGGAAAACTGTCATGGCTCTGTGGAGCACTAGGAAGGCTGGTGTGGATCTTTCTTGTTCTCTTACATAAAGTTAATGCTTCTCTGGTGTGCAGAGCTCGTGACATACTCCAGATTCCCACACCTTTTTCCTTGTAGCCAGGAGAGTCCAGTCAAAGACGTGGGTAAGGGTTTAGTAAAGGCTGAGCAAGGTCTGTGCTCTTCCCTTCACTGGAAATGTTTGGGATAAGGGACAATCCAGGCTGCACAAGGCAGAGAAAAGAAAGATTTTAGCTTTACTGAGTCTCACTGGCTTTGCAGTTTTAAAGGCTTCTGCCCTTGAGGGAGATTTTTCTCATAGTCCCCTGGGGTGGAAGGAAGGGGAGAGATAAAGCAAGCATGGAGCAGTTTATGTTTTTATTTATGCCAGCAGGAGCAGGTTTGTGTTGCTCCAGCTCCGCAGGCTCCCACGAGCTGTCACACAACCCGAGGGTGAGATCCACCCAAGGCATGCAGAGGTGACAGCTTGTGGAGGCCGGTGGGCCGACAGAACAAAGGCCCATTATCTCCCCATGGAGGGACAGACGGACCCTCAGCTGGACAAATCTCCCTGTTCAGGGCAACTGAGTAGAGCCTCTCCCAGAATGCTTTGTTATATATGCAAATATACCCCAGTTCTACCTCCCTGGTTGGCCCATTGCCCTCTCCACCCCTTTTTCCTTATATGTACATGCCCTAGAATGTTCTCCCTTCCCTGCTTACCTATTGGCCCCATATTGCTGCAGTGTCCCACCCCTTTCACCCTGTTGGCTGCCACCTCTTGTCCCGCCTCTGCACCGCCCTGAGCCCTCAGCCCATGGGCCTGATGGTCTGCTCCGCCCCCCTGTTCCCCATATTTAAACCTGGATCCTCCATTATTCTGTCTTTGTCCCTGGACCCCTTTGTGTGTGCCTGGGTTAAAACTCCTCCTCAGAACTCCACACAATAAAGAGCAGGAATAACAGTTCTTTATTAGGGAAGAAAATAAAAGCATAAAATAAACAATGCAGTAAACCAAAACAACACTAACAGAGTCAGAACACAACCTGACACCCTGTGGGTCAGGGTGTTGGTAGCAGTCCAATTGGAATTGTGGCTACAGTTCTCCTGGAGCGTCAGGTGTGGTTCTGCTGGAGCAGGGATCCTGTAGAAGGGTGTAGTGTTCCTCTGAAGATCCAGGGGAAGAGAGCACCTGCTGTTCCTCTGGGAAATCCACAGGAGAAGCTGTGCTGGTATTCCAGAACCTCCAGATTATATCCGGGTGGGAATGCTTGGCTTCTCCCTCTGGGCTCACATCTCCCAATGGGATGCTGTAGTTCTTATCAGCCATGCAGTGACATTCAATAGCCTCTTATCAGCAGATGTCCCCCCAAGGGAGGAGTGGTTGTGGAAGAGATCAGGAAAACTGCCCACTGAACAGAAGACAACTGCCATACAGATGGTAAATGGAATACAATGTGCTTGGCAATCCAGGACAGTGACTCTAGGAGAGCTGCCTGAACTGTGTGCTGGAGTGATTGTGTGTGTGTCCCTTGCTGAGTCCCTTGCTTTGGGGCTGGTGGCTGTGCAAGCAGGAGGTGGAAACCTTTGCACTGAAAATTGTTCAGCCTCTGTTCCTGTGCCACTGAGCGGCTCCGTTACTGGAGAAGCTTCTGGAAGGCTGTGGCTCCCCCACTGCTGGCCAGTGGCTCATGGCAGCTGCTGGCCGTGGGGAAGGGGCTGCAGCAGCAGGAGGGGCCTGGGGCTGCTGGCAGCAGTGCTGGGCAGGGCTGCACCCTCGGGCAGCACCTTCAGTCCTAGAGGCTCCTTATTGTATTTGAGTTCCCCCCAGAGGAAGGCAGGAATGATAAATCTGACTCCATGTTCTCAGAAGGCTAATTTATTACTTTATAATATTATATTATATTAAAGAATACTATATTAAAGAATACAGAAAGGATACTTACAGAATGCTAAAAAGATAATAATGAAAACTGGTGACTCTCTCCAGAGTCTGACACAGCTTGGCCCTGATTGGCCAAAGAGTGAAAACAACTGACAGCAGAATCCAATGAAACAATCACCTGTGGGTAAACAATCTCCAAACACATTCCACATGAGCACAACACAGGAGAAGCNGCTGGTACTGCAGTGGAGAAATGCTGCATTAAAGCAGGAAATATTCAATGTGCATTGCAAATAAAGAGGTTTTTCATTTGTGTTCTAAAGGAGGAAAAATATTGCCAAGCCTAGTTAATAACACAGGAAAGCTCTTGTCGTTATCAGGGATCTTCAGCTCTAATCCCCTCTGATAACAGTAAATTGAAGCAGCTCCTCTGCTGAGGTTTTTCTGTTGCTGGATTGTGCTCATATAATAAGAGAAATGGGCACTGCCTCTTCTATTTACCATTCCTTCATTTAAATAAGTTTTTAAACTGCACTTTCCTCCCTTCAGAGACATCTGATTTACTGCATTTTAAACAGAAACCACTCCTGCAACAATAGCTCTTTCTATCAAGATTTGTAATCAGGCTGTTCCTGTTGAACTGTTGTTATTCAAGTTATTAATTTGTCATTTTTCACGGAGTCTGATCACAGAAAGAGATGAACAGGAGGGTCTGTGCACCTGCAGGCAGAGCAGGATGGATTTAATTAGAGCAAAGAAAGCTGCAGGTTTTATTTTGTGTTTGTGTTGTTGGTTTGTTTTTTCCTCAGCCCAGCATTTTAAGAGCTTACACAGCAATCTGCATAAATTACTATGCATGTTTTTACTTAGGTTCTTACACCTAATTTGATTAATGGTAATGCCTTTGACAGGGTAGATGGAGAGGGACTTTTTACAGAGGCGTGGAGTAACAGGACAAGGGGAATGGCCTTAGGGTGAAAAAGATGGGATATTGGGAAGGAATTCCTCCCTGTGAGGGTGGGCAGGCCCTGGCACAGGGTGCCCAGAGCAGCTGTGGCTGCCCCTGGATCCCTGGCAGTGCCCAAGGCCAGGCTGGGCAGCTGGGACAGTGAAAATGTCCTTGCCCATGGGACAGGGAGGGGGCATTAAGGCCCCGTCCAGCCCAGCCCATTGTGTGATTCTCAGGTCACAGCCAATTTTGTGTAAGGGAGCAGGATGCTGTTCCCTCTCCAGCCAGCCAGCACTGCACACTGGCCTTTGACTCTGATTTCAGGGTGAGTCCCTTGCTTTGGGGCTGGTGGCTGTGCCAGCAGGAGGAGGAAACCTTTGCACTGAACATTGCTCTGTTTGCTGCGCTCTGTGCTGCCCTGCCCAGACCAAGTTTCTGCTGATGGGAATTTTCTGGGGCAGGTTTGAGTTCCCACTCAGTAACCCCAGCTTGCCTGGGGATTCAGACCTCTCCAACTGCTTAGGCACCTTCCCTCCACTTACTGCCTGACACAATTAAGTGAAGTTTTCCATCCATATTTTCTTCTTTCCATCCATTTCTTTCCATCCATTTCTTCTGCTCACAGTTCAAGCCCAGCAACCCTCTGCAGTTGGTTTTTGCACCAGGAGAGGTGTTAGGAAGAGTAGAAATATTAATTAATTAGAAGATACTGACATTTTTTATCCCAAATTCTCTTCCACACTTTCACTCATTTTTTACAGTGAGGAGAGTGCAGCCCTGGCACAAATCCTGGAGAGGCCATAGGATCACTGTCCATGGAGGTTTTTAAGGCTCAGCTGGGTAAAGTTGTGGCTGAGCTGGTCTGGTGTTGATTCTCATCCTGCTTGGAGAAGGATGTTGGGCCAGAGAGCTCCAGCAGCCCCCATTTCTGTGGTTCCTCAGGTTCTGTGCAAAGCCAGCCCCAGTTTGCTCTGCCAAAAGAGCCTCTGTAGGAAGGAGTGACTTTGTTTGGGTGAAAGAAAAGGAAGCTGAGACTGCGATCCCACTTTCCCAACAGAAATAAAATAGAATTAAAAACCAAATTCTAGCAATAAGAGAAGCCCCTTTTTTATTGATGCTGCACAGAGGCAAGTGATTTTGCATCCAGTTTTAGGAGAGCAGTATAACTGCTTTTGACAGCCTGCTCTAATAATAATAAAAAGGCCCAGCTCCTCATATTGCAATCTGATAGCAAAGCTGGAGTGTGAATTTATCCCATAAAAATTCATCTACCATGGCTAAAGCCCTGTAAATTGAGTCCTGTGTTTTGGTTGTTAAATAAAAACAAAAACCACACCGCAGAGTAATGACAGAAACATTGCTCAGCTCTTGCAATTGTGTCTTGTTAAAACATCACTTAGGGTAATTTACAGGGTTTGATTCAAACATGTATTTAAATGAATTATCGTTTCCCATCTCTCCCCTCCTCCTGCTCTCCCTTCACCCTGTGGGGATGTAAAACCCCAAGCGTGGGCTGGATTTCTTCAGGGAGAAACAGGAGCCCATTACCCTGCAGGACAAACCCCTGGCACGCTGTGCTGTCACTGCCTGTCCCAGCAGTTGGGTACAGCCCAGGTCAGAGGTGCTCCCTGTGGGGACTGGAGAAGTTCTTGGGAAGCAGCAGGGCAGATGCTGCCCCACAGCCAGGGCTGTGCCCCACCTCTCCTGCCCACCTGCATCCCAAACCTGCAGCCTTGCTCGTGCCCAGATCACTGCTGAGAGCACAGCAGAGGATGTGGGCAAGCCCAAAACCTGAGCACAAGGAGAGGAATTTGTATTAAAGTGTTTTTAGACATCAGAGATCGTTCCTGGGCTCTCTCAGTTAAGTTCAGCCGTGTTAGATGGAATCAAAAATCCGGGGAGCTGTGTCTGCCTCTGCCAGTGAGTGACAGAGCACATCCAGGGATGCCTCCTTTGATCCCTGTCCCAAGAGCCAGGAACATGCAGCTTGTGCTCTCCCTGAGCCACTGGCTCAGCTTTTTGTTGAATTTAAAGGCCTTCAGTGGATTATTCTTCTGTGAACTTGTCCAGCTGCTTTTTGAACCCATCTCACATGTCCTCTCTGCAGGTTCCTGCAGGGAGAAGAGCCCCAGCTGAGCTCTGGGATGTGTGGAAAGAGCCTCCTGAGACCTGTTTTGAACCTTGAGCTCTGGGATGTGTGAAAAGGGCCTCCTGAAGCCTATTTTGAACCTTCCAATTACTGATTTCACTTCGTGGTCCCAAGTTCTTGCATTCCAATAGGCCACAGTGACTCATTTCCTCCCTCCTGTCTTTGTGTCTCGTTCCATCTTCTGTGCCTGTCTGTTCCAATTTTCTGTTTCCCGTCCTGAAAGGTTCTAATCTGTTTGGTTGCTTCTCATTTGGGAGCTGTTTCATACCTTTGATGACTTTTGCTGCTTTCCCCTGGACATCTTTCATTCCCACTTTTCTCTTTTCCAGACAGGGGGCCCAGACTGTGCCCAGCTCTCGAGATGCTGGGAACCCATGAATTTATGCAGTGGCAGAAAGCACCAAAATAAATGTTCTCTCTTTTGTTCCCTACTAATTCCCACTCTTTTATTCTCTTCTTTTTGGCCATTTCTGAGTTTTTCACAGATCCCCATCCTGCATGCACAGAGCCCAATATTAGAAATACAGAATTGCTGATTAGTATCCCATTTATCCTCCTGCACATGCACCATGTGAATTTATCCATATTAGGCTTAATCCAGCATTTGCTTGCCTGGTCAGCCAGGTTTTTCTGCAAGTCTTTGCAGCCAGATCCCTTTTTTTTGCTGCTCTGAGAAACTTTGGGTGACAAGGAAATGCAGTTAAAGCAACAGAAGTACCTGGAGTTTTATACCATAGAAATATGGAATAGTTTGGGTTGGAAGGGACCTTAAAGCCCATCTCATTCCACCTCTTTCTGTGGGCACCTTGAAGCTCTGTGAAAAACTCAGAAATGGCCAAAAAAAAAAGAAAAAAAGAATGGGAATTATTGGGGAACAAAAGAGAGAACATTTATTTTGGTGCTTCCATCTTCCACTAGCCCAGGTTGCTCATCCATAAACACTTCCCAAACAGCTCATCCCTGCCTGTGGTCCTGTCAGGGAATGCTTTAATTTTCATTCTTATTTATGGGGTTTATTTTTGTGTGGAGATTTCACAAGGTTTGGAGCCACGGAAGAACTTCTCCCTGTGAAATTCAGCACGAAACTGAGAGCATGGAGGAAGGTTTGGGCTGGCCAAGGGTTTCCTTCAGCCCAGATTATCGTTGCCATTTCTATCCCCAGACTGAGGCAGCCCCTTGCAGCTCAGCATTATTTGAGTCCTGTTGTGTTTGACAGGCTCTGACAGAGCCCAATCCATCTCCTGCTTCCAAAACTGTTGTTAGGAGCGCTGATTATTTCATGACTTCCATTCTGTTTGTGTGCTGACACTGCTTTCCTGTGCTGTGCATTCCTGGCAGATGTGAGCTTTATAACAAAAGACATAAATTTACAGCAAGTCTCCCCAGAAGTAATATCTGGGAGTTTTCCATCAGCTGCCAGCACTACATGAACTTCCCTTCCAGCAGCTGCACTGGAACCAACAAACCCTTCCTGTGGCAGCCCAGGGATCAGACTGAGCTCTCTCTGAGAGGAAAGGGACATGGAGGGGCAGAATAACAGCATTTTTCCACCTTAGTGCTATTTCACTTCTGTAAAATAAAAATGCAAGCCCTGCCTCATCATGGGAAACTGATCCTAACTGCTCATCTGTCTTGGTTTGAAAAGACAGGTGTCTGCTAAGGAAGGCAGGAGCCTCCCCTGAAATGGAAAATGCAAACCCTCTCCCTCCAAATTATTATAATTTTGAAATTAAGGGGCTCTCAGGCAAAGATATGGGAATAGGAATAACAGTTCTTTATTAAGAAAATTAAAAATACAAATGCAATAGTACAAAAAAGAAAGCCACTGCCAGAGTCAGAGCAGGAGCTGACCCCCTGTGGGTCAGGTAGAAGAGATCTCCTGGAGGGAGGATTGGCTGTGGGAGAGATAAAGAAAACTGCCCCATGAACAGCAGAGAACTGCCCCAGCTCTGACAGGTGGGGACAGAATGCACAGCCCAGCCACATCTTTCAACCTGAGACATCATCCCATCTCCCACTGGAGGAAGAAAGAGATTCTGACACCCCTGGAGGACATTTCCACACCCTGGAGGACATTTCCACACCCTGGAGGACATTTCCTGGAGGACATTTCCCCATCACTGGTCCTGCCAGGAGCAGGCTCTTCCCTCCTGAGCCGTGCAGTGGCTGCAGCTGGAGGAGCCTCTCTCTCCCCATCCATGAAATCCAATCCTGAGCATCCTCCTGCAGCTCCAGCTTGATGCCACTCTGTTATCGGCATCTGGCACCTTCCTGCAGTGCTGGAAGGTAAAATCAGCCATTGTGTGGCACCAGGGGGACAGGCAGTGGCCACACTGACAAGTGGCTGGGCTGGGATAAAGCGGCACAAAAGTGCCCTGGGTGGCCCTGAGTGAATCTGATGCAGTGGGGAAAGCCTGCAATGCCTTTCCTCATGCACCTACAGCATCTTTTATCTGGTGTTAGATCCCCCAAATCCAGCATTTACTGCCAGCCAAACTCAGGTTTGGAGCTCCGAGCTCTCAGAGGGGAAGCAGGGACAAACAGACATTTCTGCCCCTGCAGCACTGGGCTTGCCTCTCCCAGGAGCATCCTCCAGCTGGTGAATGTGCTGTGTCCCAGGCTGTGTCAGGGCAGGAAGAGACTGGTGTGGTTTTGGCAGCTGCTGAGCAGTGGGGCTGCAGAGCTCCCCAGCAGCTGGGAACTCTTTGAAGAGCTCAGCTTTACCCAGGGCTGCCTTTTTTCCTCTCCTTTTTTCCTGCCTTTTTTCCTCTCCATTTTTGACAGCAGCAGAGGGGACCTTTGGGCTCTTCAAAGCCTGATTTTAATCACTCACCTGATTGAAGAGATTGCCTCCTTTAACTTTGGTATTTCTTGTCATTAGCCTGCTGACCTCTGGGATGAAGGGATTCCTTTTCAAAAGCCAAACTGGCTTTGTCTGTGCTGGCCTGGGGCTGCTCCTGTTTCCCCAGGGTGGGATTCACTGCTCAGCACTGCTCACAGGGGCCATGCTCTGCCCTGGAAACAGGAGGGGCTGCTCATCTCTGCCAGTTTTGTTGTCCCTTACTTTATTTGCTGTGGAGGTATTTAATTCCCCTGTGTCTGGGTGGGATTAAAGAGGAGGCCGTGTCCCCTTCTCTTGCCAGATTTAGAGATGAATTTTTCCACATAAACACCAGAGAATTCCACACACTCCTTGCTGTTTCCTACTTCAGAAGAGCTCTCTGCCACCCAGGGCTGTTTTTTCCTCTTCAGTAACACCTGGGGATGCAGAGGAGTTCCAGAGCCTGCAGCCACCTTCTGCTGGGTGCAGTGCAGGTGGGACCCAGACAGCTCCAGGGGCTGAGGCAACCCAGAGCAGCTGGATGGGATGGATGCATAGGGATGGGATGGATAGGATGGATGCAGAGGGATGGGATGGATGGAATGGATACAGAGGGATGGGATGGATGGGATGGATGCAGAGGGATAGGATGGATGCAGAGCAATGGGATGGATGGGATGGATGGGATGGATGCAGAGGTATGGGATGGATGCATAGGGATGGGATGGATGGGATGGATGCAGAGGGATGGGATGGATGAGATGGATGGAGCTGGATGCAGTGAAGCAGCTGTGGGATGGCTCCTGGGAAGCAGGGGCTTGCACCACTGCAAACCAGTCCTGCCAGGGTCAGTTCCTGGGTGTGGGGGCTTTCTGTGACTCCAGCCTGTCTGTGGCCATGGCACAGCCACAATTCCTGGTTTTTCTCTTTGGGACGAGTCCATCTGATTTACTGTTTGGCTTTTTATGGCTCAGAACTCACTGGGCCAGTAGACAATGGACTTCTCTGGGCACAAAACTGGACCAGAATACTTCAGGGACAACACAACATAAAAAAAGACATTAGGCTGTTAGAGAGTGTCCAAATGAGGCCATGAGGACAGGGAAGGGTCTGGAGGGGAAATGTTATGGGGAGCACATGGTTTGTTCAGCCTGGAGGAGAGGAGACTGAGGGGAGACCTCATTGTGGTCTTCAACATCCTCATGAGGGGCAGCAGAGGGGCAGCTCTGATCTCTGTTCTCTGTGACAGGGACAGGACCCAGGGAACAACTGGAGCTGTGCCAGGGCAGGGTCAGGCTGGAGATCAGGCAAGGTTCTTCCCCAGAGGCTGCTGTCACTGCCCAGGCTCCCCAGGGAATGGGCACGGCCCCGAGGCTGCCAGAGCTCCAGGAGCGTTGGGACAGCGCTGCCAGGGATGCCCAGGGTGGGGTTGTTGGGGGGTCTGTGCAGGGCTGGGGCTGGGCTGGGTGATCCTGGGGGTCCCTCCCAGCTCAGGACATTCTGTGATTCCCTGATCTTTGGTGCAGTTGATGACTGGGAGATATCTCCACCTGTATCTGTCAGAGGTGCCCACACAGCTTTAAGAGCAAACACCACTGCCAGGACCCAATCCCTGGTGTCTAAAGCCAAGCCTGACCCTTTCTGTGTGTAAATCCCATTTTCCCTGACCATTTCCCACAGGAGCTGAGTCCCTGTGCCAGGTGGGATCCCTGCCCTGCCCAGGCACTGCTCCCTGGCTGCTCTGTGCCCCTCGCTGCTCTCAGGGTGCCAGAGGGATGGAGGGCAGCAGGGAGTGGCTCTGAGACAGAGGTGCCAATCTGGCCTGATTTTCTCAGTCTTGAGATCTTCCAAAGGATGAATTTTCTGAACATTTGTTCCTCTCAGCAAGAGCTATTGTTTCTGACATATTTATCCAGCTCAGTGCTACCTTGAGATATCACTTTTGACAGATAACCTTCTTAAATTAAACATACAAATGTGCCCTACTGAGAGGGAAGATGTGAGTACTAATGGCTCTGAGAATGATGGAGAAACCTTCCCATTAGCACCTCCTGAGCTGCTAAATGTGCTCCTGTATTAGGGAAAGAAACGGGGAGCCAGTAGGATCAACGAGGGAATGGGGAGAGAGATTGCAGAGTTGAGATTTGAGATTAAATGCTCTTCAAACTGAGGGGTGGCAGAGGCCAGGGCACAGAATTTGGGCTTCTGTGTATGAAAACTGGGGCCAGGCTGCAGAGGAAGGGGCTGAGTCCAGGGGAAGAGCTGCCAGCAGGACCCAGAGAATTCCCTAACACCTTTCCTGTGCTTCCCCAGCCCTCTGCCAAGGCAGCTCTGGCACAGGGCATGGCCCAGGCTGAGCTCAGAGAGGAGAAGAAGGAGGTCCCCAGGGTCCCTGTGAGGAAGGTGGTCTCAGTTCCTGTTATTTGTTGGAAGTGTTTCCCCAGAACCCAAGAGACAATGTGGCTGCAGGGGATGGAGCTGCAGCTGGACCATCCTGAAGAGCAGGGCTGCAAGGGAGTGCCTGGATTTTCTCTGCAAGCCTCCCCAGTGCTCCCACAGCTGTGCCAGAGCAGTGCTGGGATGCTCCCAAGCTCCCCTGTGTAGCTGTTGAGATGGACACACAACACACACACACTTGTGCAGAGACAACAATGGCTTCTCTTCGTTACAAGTTGTTCTTAAGTTTTATGCCCTTAACAAAGCATGATCTTCAGTCATTAGTTACATCAAAACAGCTCATTATATTCATTGGACAAAGCAATAGCTCATTGTATTTTATTGGTACAAAGCAATTAACATCAATAATTAATTGGTAAGAGTTTACAACAAATTATTTAGGCGCGTACGCTGCTCACTAAGGCACATATCCTCTAACTGCAAGCATCCCTTATGTGTCTGTTTTATTGGTTTCCATGTTACCAGCCTTGCTTTCTTCTTTGCTGTGGATAAACTCATATTTTATCAATTTCTTCTTCTGCTAACTCAGTTGTTTGGCCTGCAGACCAGCTGCTAAGCCTGTCTACACCCCTGTCCCAGGGCTGGCTCCCTGGCATGCCACTGCTGTCCTCTGGAGATGTCGTGGCACCCATGGAGTCCCTCCATATCTCTTTTCTTCCCCTCCTCTCCTGTCTCAGGTCTCCTGTCCACAAATAGCAATTCTTTGGAGCAGGGACATAATTTTTTTGGTTCATGGCACCTGGTTAGGGTTCACACCTGCCCAGAGGCTGTGCTTTGGTATCAGTTATGTGGTGAGGTAAAAACCCACAGGTACACTGCAGTGGGACAGCTTTGGATGCTGGGGAGGTCTGTGGGAAAACCAGCACTGCTCTAAAACCAGGGGAAGGACCAGCTGCCCACCCCTCCTGTGAGGAAATTTCCCCTTCATTTAGTTTTATGAGGTGTATTTAAATGATGCAATATATTTGAAAGTATATTTTAAAAGGTATTCACCAGTTGTTCTAAAAGTGAGCCAGCTCACACAATTTCCACCAAATTGCTGCCACCCTTTCCCCCCTCCCTCCTCCCTGTCCCTCTCATGAGAAAGAAAATGTCAATTCCAGCTTTTCCTCCTGCCTTCTGTGTGCCTCCAAGTCCCTACTATTCCTCTTCTCTTTCAGCCCATTTTTCTTCCCTCATTGATGAAAACACTTTGACTGATTCCCCACCTCCCTCCCCTGGATGAAATGCCCAGTTTCCTTGACACCCTGAAATTGCTAATGGTTCTTGCTGCTCCTTTTCCTAAATGGAGTATTTGTGAGGAATTACTCAGCTCAGTGCTCCATCAGCTGCTTGCCTGGGCTGGGCAGGAGCTGTGCAGCACCACCAGCAGCACTGGAATTCCAACCCTCTGTGTCTGTAATTAAGCTGGAGGTTTGTGATTCAGTGTCTGGGCTCTGTTTTTCCTTAGTGAACTGTGAGAACTCTCTGAAGGAAGTGCTTGTGCTGTTTGCTCAATCACAGTTATATATATTATATATATAATGTATTTCATATATTCCTGTCTGGATTCTCTCCCCACACAATGTCAGGAGCACTCTGTTGAAAAATGGATAATCCATACGGTGAATTTTACAGCCAGGGCCCATTTGTAAAAGTCACAGATAAAACCCAGGCAGGAAGAGCATGAAAAGAAAAAGGAGAAGCAAAGGGAGTGGAAGAAGGTACAGAGGGAGGGAACAGCTGTAAAGAGAGGGGGAAGAAGCAGGAGGTGGAGCAATGAGGGGCAGGAGGGGAAGGGCTCTTTGGGGAGAAAATTGCTCATGTCCAGCTCCCTTTCCACCACTGGCCAGCTGCCCCTGCCCCTGCTCCAGGAGCTGTTCCCTTTCCCAGGATGGCTCCCACAGCTCCCCTCTGCAGGGCTGCTGCCCCCTGGTTTCCAGTCTTCCCCCATTTCCAGGTCTGTAACAGTTCTTCTGGATCTCACTGGGGTTTTCCTATTCCTGTATGGGATGAGGCCACTTCTAATGCAGTTTTTCAGAGTGACAAAGGCAGTTTCTGCACAATCCCCTCTGCAGTGCCAAGATTCCCCTCAGGTCTCTCTCTGCCCCCTCCAGCTCCTCATCTCCATCCAAATTCCAACCACAAGGGGCTGCTGCCATATGGTTTCCTTGTGCTCCTCCATATCATGCATTGGCTTCAAATTCACTTCAGAGGGAAAGGAGCAAATAACAGCAAATATTCAAGAATGCCTTGAAAGAGCAGTGGGAATTTCAGCCAGAAAAAGGTAGGAAGGATTAAAAGGCAAAATAAATTGAAAAATGTAATCTGGGAGTTTCCCAGCTGAAATGCTTTGGAAACAGCAGCAGGTTTCATTAGCAGGCTTTCACAGCAAAGCCTGTTGTGACCACAGAGTTGTTGTTTTCTTTAATTCCTAGAGAGTTTTAAAATCTAAGCCTTGGCTTAACTGGAGGAAAAGGTGTTAAAGGAGTAAATGGACCCCACAAAGCAGATTGGATTAAAATGAAATGTTCCTACTCTAACCCTGAGGCTAATCTGGTGGGAAGAGGCACTGGAGTGGTGTCCATTGGTATTGTTCATCAAAGAAAATATCAATTATTTGTCCACAGTGCAGATGGAGGGTGGGTAAGATGCCCTGTTTTGCTGGAAGAATATCAGGAATTGAGAAAATGTGGAACTCGGCAATGAGAAAGTTTACCTGATTCCTAATGGATCCACTGGATCCTTTGAGTCAATTTTTCCCCTTGTTGTTAATCTCTGTCTGGGATAGGGAAACTGAGCCTCTACATTTTGGGGTTTAGCTCTAGGTCTGCACCTAAACCATGCCCAGCAGGACACCTTCTGCACCTGTGCCTACTCACACAGCCATTTTTACATGCCTTGGATAACTTGGGTTCAGGCTCTTACTGAAATATTACAAGCCAAATTCCAAGTGTTTCTAATTTTCCAGGCCCATTTCTTTGCTCACTGGTGACAGTTCCCATAATTACAGAAGCTGGGAATGCCAGTCAGAATGCACAAGTGGCAGGCAAATAAAAAAATTGGGGGGGGAACCAATTTTTATGTTTCATCCCCCATAAGAGTTTACAGGAGTTGTATTTAATTGGGACGAGCAGTGCTGGTGGTACCTCAGAGGAGAACATGGATGAGGGGTGAGGGAGCCTTTGAGGAGGGGAAGGAGAATGAATTCCAGCAGCAATAATTTAAAAATCCTCAGGGGAAATTCAGGGCACTTCCCAGGCACTGCCATGTACCACTGTCTCTTAGTTAGAAATGGGGCTGTGTGTTCTGTCCCCATCTGTCAGAGCTGAGTCAATTCTCTGCTGGTCATGGGGCAGTTTTCTTTATCTCTCCCACAGCCAATCCTCCCTCCAGGAGATCTCTGCTGTTCATGGCCACTGAGTGTCCCTGCATGGCTGAGAAAATTCCATCATCCCATGGGGAGATGCTCCGCCCAGGGCAGGAGCCAAGCATTCCTACCTGGATACAATCTGCCCCTGGAACACCCCAGCAGCCTTTGCCCACTGCATTCCCAGAGGAGCAGCTTTCTTCTGCCCTGCATTCCCAGAGGAAGAGCAGGCCCATCTCCAGCAGCCCTGGAGCTTCAGAGGAAAACTCCCCCCTTGTCCAGGATCCCTGCTCCAGCAGAACCACAGCTGGCACTGCAGGAGGGCTGAGCCCCCATGGAATGGGACTGTGCCACCACCCTGACACACAGGGTCACACATCTTTCCACCTCAGACACAGAGTGGGCTTGAAACAATGACATTCCCTGTTTCTCCAGATGCTTCCCAGAAAGCAGGGACTTATTTGATAGAAGAAGGAAGTTCACCCCAGACCTGCAGGTGTGTTGGAGCCACACCTGCACTGAGAGGTGGCACTCAGGTGGCTGCACATGCAGCCTGGCAGGTACATTCCAGGGAAATCTGCTCCTTTCCCAGCAGCTCCTCCTAAATGGGAGCCCCACTGACCCACGTCCCCAGGTGTCACAACCACACTGCTTTTAAATCCCTGCAGGGATGGGGACTCCACCAGTGCTCTGGGCAGCTCTGCCACTGCCTGGCCTGGCCACCCTTACCCTGAAATAATCTTCCCCTCATATCCAATCTAAACCTCCTCTGGTGCAATCTGAGGCCATTCCTCTCCTCCTGTCCCTTGTGGGAGCAGGGCCTCACCCTTCCCTGGCTGTCCCCTCCTGTCAGGAGTTGTGCAGAGCCACAAGGTCCCCTGGAGCCTCCTTGTCTCCAGGCTGAGCCCCTTTCCAGCTCCGTCAGCTTCTCTTGGGGCTCCAGACCCTTCCCCAGCTCCCTTCCCTTCCCTGGACACGCTCCAGCCCCTCAGTGTCTTTCTCATGGGAATTTGGATATCTCCATGTGCCCACAGCCCGGATGGGTGCCCTGGACTCTAGGGACGGAATGAAATGAGAGTGGGAGTTGGCAGAAAGGACTTGGGGCTGAGCAGCTGACACTGGAATACTCATTCTGCAAAGCATCTGAGAGCCTGGAATGATCCTAAATTTCCTTCTGTCAGCTACAGGGATAGAGCCTTTTTTTTAATGCCCTTTGGATAAATAGAGGTTTTCTCCAGAGCCTCCAGGAACCTTAATTTTTCACCCATCCTAATAACCATAAAACTGAGACAGGCGAGTAATAAAATGTCAAAATCCATGTGTTTTAAAATCGGAGAGGACTCTCAAATGTCACTGGAATGTGGGATGGAAAAGGAGATGGGAGGACATGTAGCTGAGCCTGGGGTGGTGGCTGGGCTGTCCTTTCCACACTCCTTGGGCCTGGCTTCCTGGGACCCTCTGGAAATGGGGATGGAGTGGGGATGAGGTGCTTTGGTGCTGAAGTGTGGGAACAAATCACATGGACTCCATTTTCTTCATGGTGGAAAAAACCCATTCTCTATTCACATAACTCATTTTTACACAGTTTTACAGACATCATGTGTGACTCCCATTGGTCAGGAGCTTTCCTGCCAATTACTTTATTGGTCAGTAACAAGTTGTTATTCTGTATTAATTGGTCACTCAAACCCTGGTGTGTGCATGCAGGAAAAGTTGTTTGTGAGAGATAGTTTTCATTTTTCTGTCTAACTGTGTGAAACCAGTTTATACAGGTGCTGGTTTCTTTTCACCCAGGAATAGATTATGTTAATGAACTGCTCACACCAGGATTGCTTTCACATGGCAACTTGCAAAGGGCTAGCTTGACAAGGGCAGCCACTGATTTTAGGAGAGCAGGCTTGATTTTATGATTTCTTTATGATTTTTCTACTTTACTGCCACACTGAAGGAGCAGTTCCCTTTCTTGGGGAGGTGGGATGCAGTGAGGCTGCATTTCCTGGGCAGTGTCAATCCCAGTTTAGCCCAGTCTCCACTGGAGCATCTTGTCCCCTGCTCCATTGGCTTCCTCCTGAGCTTCATGTGCTATTTAGGCCCAGGCAAATCTGGCTGTCCCAAAATTCCTGATCTTCAAGGTTTTTAATGCAGAGTGTCAGTCAAGAGCTGCACAGAACGTGCAAGTTAACACAGAAAGTCCTGGACTTCTCTCCACCCCCTTCTCCCATCAAAATCTTATCTAAAAATGCCCATCACAGTGATAACTGGAGCAGAAACAGGCAAGGGTTCTCTCTTCTGGTAAAAAAGTCTTCATATTATAAAAAAGCAAAAGCAGCATCCTGGTCAAATTAGGATGAAACGATGAAAAGTCAAATTGGTTGTTTTTTTTTTTTTCTTTTTCTTTTTTTGCTTAGCATACTATTTTTTGCAAACTAGGCTATTTTTCTTGCACAGCCAAGTAGAGTCCTGGGCTGTCATATGTCCCATATTCATAAACTCCAGAGGAAGATGACATTTGACATTTCTTCTTCCTTTGCCTATTGGTTAGTCCAAGATTAAACATGTTTGGAAACCAAAGCCTTTCTCGACTTGGGGACAAAAAAGTCTCAAAATCAAAACGGGACATTTTGACAATGCCTAAATTATTTTATTATTTATTCCCCAAATTATTTTCCTGTGGTTTTGAGCCTCATCAAACCCAGTCTTCCTTTATGATGGTTTTGTTTGAACCTGCAGCTCTGTGACAAATTGGGGAGAGGTTCTAATGCTGCTGCCAGGGCACACTGTTAGAATGTGTCCCCCTGCATCCAGACCCCGCACCTCTGCTGGGGAAAGGCTGCTTTGGGAACAAAGGCTTTAGGGAAGCATTTTAATTGAGTTCAGTGTCACACACCTTGCACAAGAGATTTCTCACTCAGCTCTCTTACCAGGATAAGGACACCTGGATCACTGGGAGCCTGGCTGGGTGCAAACTTTGTTCTTGAAGCTAAAAAACTCCTTGGAGCTCTCCCAGAAATCTTAGATGATGGCATGAGGTCTCTGAATGGCTGGAGCTGTGTCAGAGGGGTTTGGGTTGTATATCAGGGAAAGGTTCTTCCCCAGAGGTGCTGGCACTGCCCAGGCTCCCCAGGGAATGGGCACGGCCCCGAGGCTGCCAGAGCTCCAGGAGCGTTAGGACAGCGCTGCCAGGGATGCCCAGGGTGGGGTTGTTGTGGGGTCTGTGCAGGGATGGGATTTGGACTGGCTGATCCCTGTGGATCCTCCCTTCCAGCTCAGGATATTCTGTGATTCCCTGCTCATTCCTTCCTGCCATGCCCAAGGGCTCTCTGTGAATTCTCTATCAGGAATGGTGTGGCCAGCAGGAGCAGGGAGCTCATTCTGCCCCTGTCCCTGCACTGGTGGGGTCACACCTGGAGTGCTGTGTCCAGCTCTGGCCACTCAGTTTGGGAAGGACATTGAGGGGCTGGAGCAGCAGAGGGGACAACNGCTCAGCCACGTCTGGTGCTGAGCGTGGGGAGCCCTGGAAGGTGCCCTGACCTCCTCCCCTGTCCTGCCCTGGCAGGGACCAGCCAGGCCCTGGTGCCTGGACAGACTCTGGTTAATGACTTCAGTGGAAATGCTGAGGTGAAAACAGAGTGAGGCAAAGCTCTCCCACAGAGAAATAAACCCAAATAAAGCTGTCAGAAGGACAGAGCTGTTGTGTGCAAAGCCCCGTGGTTTTACTGCTCAGGAAAGCCCTCTTCTATAAATACCCAATAAATGAGTTAGAGGCTAAATAAAACACCCCATATACTGTAGAGCTGAGACCAACAATCCTAAATGAGCAAACATTTCCACAGGAATAACTCTGCTTGGTGTCAATTTATGTTAATGCTGTACATGATTGAGCCCATTAGAGCAAATAGCCAGTAATAAGAATGCAGATACACCACAAACTAATTGCATTAGAGGCTACCAGGGCTCTGCTCCTGCCACTGCTCAGCTCCCTGGGATGCAGCCAGCAGCACGTGGAAGGTGCCCTGTAGTCTCCTGAGGTGTTGGTGGTTTGGGATCAAGGCTCAGCAGCAGAGCTGGGGGATGTTCAGTGCCTCCTGCTGCATCACCTCTGTTCAGTTTGTGTTTCAAGAGGGTGAGGGGGATGGAAGAGGGGTTTGGCTGGCTCTGGGGAAAGCATGGAGAAGCAGGGTGAGTTTTCTTTAGGGAACAGCACAAAGTGGTCAGATGACAACCTCTGCCCAAACCACAGCTGGCCAACTTTGAAAGAGGCTTAGAGTATATATTAGGAAGAAATTGTTCCCTGTGAGGGTGGGCAGGCCCTGGCACAGGGTGCCCAGAGCAGCTGGGGCTGCCTCTGGATCCCTGGCAGTGCCCAAGGCCAGGCTAGACGAGGCTTGGAGCAGCCTGGGACAGTGGAAGGTGTCCCTGCCATGGCAGGGGGTGGCACTGGATGATATTTAACCCAAAACATTTGGGGATCCCCTGATATGATTTTAGGGATGTGAAGCAGAGGCTGCAGCAGCACCATCACCCAGCCCCAGCTCACTATCCCAGATCCAGCCCCAGCTGCATCTCCCTGCCAGCACTCAGGGGCCCAGATCCCCCCAGACACCTTGGGGCCACAGACAGGAGCTGAAATACCCCTTGTGTTCTCCTGTGATCAGTCTGGCTGTGATCAGTACCAGGTTCCCAGTGACATTCCTGTGACTCTGCTCCCAGGAACCCAGGCAGATGGGCCAGCACAAGAGTGGTGCTTACTCAGTCCAGAGCTGTTCCAGGCCACTTTTCGACTTAGCAATGCACATAAACATATTTTACATGTAAAATGGGCAATTAAGAAGGCAAATGTTTTAAAATATGAGGATTTACTGGCATAAAATTCACCATCTATCAACGCTGCATAAATAGTTTTACATAAAAAGCCATCTGGAAACAGGTTGTTTATCATATTTATTCAGTTACAACTTGCTGGTTTCGAGGCTGTGCCTCCCTCATTAGCTGTCAAGACAGTTTGATGTGGCTGATGAGAGGTGGATGTATTTGAAATCCTGGATGTATTTGGAATTCTGCACAGTGCATGAATATTAACTGGGGCTTCTGGGTAGCTGCACTGTTTCACACAGCCTGGACATGCTCTGCACTGGAATTCCTCTGGTGCCTTAGGATTTGAGCTTTTCTATTTTCCATATATTTTTAATCCTGCAATTGTTCAGTACATAGCTCCAAACCCCACACACAGTGTGAGCTGCTGCTTTCCCAGTTTGGGCAGACACAACAATTCCTCTCCAGGCTGGCAATCAAGGACACCTCACTGCCTCAGCATCCAGAGATGGAAACAAAAGTGAGTTGGGGGGGAGCAAACTTGGGGTAAATGACTTCATTACTTGAAGCTGTAATTGGAAGATTGACCCCCAATATGCAAATGGACCAAACTTATTAAAGGGTGAAAACCAGTGACCTGTGGTCCATTGTGGGTGTAGCCCTTGGAGGGTTTCATCTGCCTAAAATGCACCTGAAGGGTCTTCAATAAATATAACTGCTTTTTAGTCCCTTAATTTTGTCTGGCCTCTGTTTTTAGGTAGCCCAAAAAGGCATCAGCTCTGCAAGGAAAAAACAGGCTGGGAAATTGCTCTTTACACCAGGTCAGGCTGGAAAACTTGTGGTCAGGTGTAGGAATGTGTTTGACCCTTCTGGCTTCAGTGGAAGGCTCTGGGGGTGGGAATGAAGGTGGGAATCATTGATCCTGAGAACAGAGAGCACACAGAGCCTCACAGCCACAGGAACAGAACACACAACCCAAACTCGACACGAACATTCTCCTGTGTTGGGAACACACCCAGCCTCACAGTGCTGCTGCTTTCAGCCAGCCCTTGATAAAGCAGCACAGGTTGTATCCTCTGAAGGGGTGCTGGAGGTGTCCCCCTGTGTCACATTCACATTTTCTGAAAAATCCCTTCATCCAGGATTTTTCTCCTGGGAAGCTGAGAACCCTCAGAGAAAAGGAAAACAATTCTTATCTCATTTGCTTCTCCTGTGTTGTGCTCATGTGGAATGTGTTTGGAGATTGTTTACCCACGGGTGATTGTTTCATTGGATTCTGCTGTGAGTTGTTTTCACTCTCTGGCCAACTGGGGCCAAGCTGTGTTAGGACTCTGGAGAGAGTCACCAGTTTCCATTATTATCTTTTTAGCATTCTGTAAGCATCCTTTCTGTATTCTTTAGTATAGTATAGTATTCTTTAATATACTATAGTATCATAAAGTAATAAATTAGCCTTCTGACAACATGGAGTCAGATTTATCATTCCTGCTTTCAGCAGGGCACCCCACAAATTCAATACCCCTGGGCTCTGTGGGGTCCCCACGGGCTGCCAAGGCCACCTGTGCCTGCAGCAGCCCCAGCCAGCAGCACGGAGCCAACAGCCACCGGCTTTTCCTGACATTTGCTGTCTCCCTTGGTTTCAGTAATGAGATCCCTGGTTTTAAATGTCAGCTCTCACGAGGTGATGCTATTGTATTTAGCTCCATGCCCTTCTCCTGGTTCCAAAACACTTGGCAGAGTTTCTATAAATAACCCAATAACGAGAGCCAAATGAGTGGTTACAGAGCAAGGAGGGGAAGTTGGAGCTTGGAAACCAGGAGAGCTCCAGGAAGGCTGGCTGCTGCAAGGGGGACAACTGGCCCTTCCCACAGCAGGTCCAGGGGACAAGGCTGCCCAGGGGGACAGGGACATCTGCTCTGGGGCCTGGGCAGATCTCAGAGGTGGGAGGGTGGCATGGCCAGGTGCTCGTGTGTAGCATTCACATTCTCTGAAAAATCCCTTCACCCAGGATTTTTCTCCTGGGAAGCTGAGAAGCCTCAGAGAAAAGGAAAACAATTCTTATCTCATTTGCTCCTCCTGTGTTGTGCTCATGTGGAATGTGTTTGGAGATTGTTCACCCACAGGTGATTGTTTCATTGGATTCTGCTGTGAGTTGTTTTCACTCTTTGGCCAATCAGGGCCAAGCTGTGTCAGGACTCTGGAGAGAGTCACCAGTTTTCATTATTATCTTTTTAGCATTGAGTAAGTATCCTTTCTGTATTCTTTAGCATAGTATAGTATAGTATTCTTTAATATAATATAGTATCATAAAGTAATAAATTAGCCTTCTGACAACATGGAGTCAGATCCATCATTCCTTCCTGCCTTGGGGATCCCTGTGAATACAATACTCGTGTCCTTGGCCAAGAGCTGCAGTCTCTCCCAGCCCAGATGCCCCAGCAAAATGGGACAATTCCCTCTGCCAGCCCTCCCTGGGGCTCAGCTCCTTGTTCCATGCTGCAGCCTGGAAGCAGTGGAATTTCATCCTGGGGAGCTGCCTGTGCTCTGTCTGTGCTCACTGGGACACCCACCCAGCTCATTCCTGTCCTACCACAGGTGTCACTTCCTAAACTGAGGTGAGAAAAATCCTGCACAGCGGAGGCTGCCTCTAACCCTTCAAAACTCACACCCCCTGAATTATTTAGATCTCAGGGTGCTGTCAGCTATTGTAAATGCAGGTCCACCAATGAGGGGAGAGAATGATCAATCTGACTCCATGTTGTCAGAAGGCTAATTTATTATTTTATGATACTATATTATATTAAAGAATACTATACTATACTAAAGAATACAGAAAGGATACTTACAGAATGCTAAAAAGATAATAATGAAAACTGGTGACTCTCTCCAGAGTCCTGACACAGCTTGGCCCTGATTGGCCAAAGAGTGAAAACAACTGACAGCAGAATCCAGTGAAACAATCACCTGTGGGTGAACAATCTCCAAACACATTCCACATGAGCACAACACAGGAGAAGCAAAAGAGATAAGAATTGTTTTCTTTTTCTCTGAGGCCTCTTGCTGCCTTTCAGCTTCCTCAGAGAAAAACCCTGGGCAAAGGAATCGTGTTCAGAGAATGTGAATGCCACAGTCAGCCACCAGCATTTGCCTAGGCCACCATGTCCTTGTGCCAGCTGGATGTCACAGAGAGCACCGTGCAGGTGTGCTGAGCTTGTGCACCAGCTGCAGGCCACTCCCAGGAGCCTTCTGGGCCACCAGCCCACAGCTGGGGAACCAGGGACCTGCACAGACATGGACAATGCTTTGTGAGACAGGAGAAGTCCCACAGAAGATGCTCCATCCCATGCTGGGCTTGTGTGCTGCCCTGGCAGTGAGGCTCTGTGCCCTTTGTAGAGCCCACACATGCTGATGTGGATTTTTGGTGCTAGCAGCAAGGTCAGCAATGGAATGTTGCCCTTCACTGGCAGAGGGGAAGCATTTTAATCTGGGGAGATGCATTTGCTACTTTCTTTTGACTTCTTCAATAAGCTGGTACCTGCAGCTGCCTTGGCAGGGGCAGCTCCCAGCGCTGACACTCTCAGCCCTCCTGCTTCAAGCTGGAACTGGGTGATGCTCCTGCCTCTGCAAAGGGATTTGAGGTATGAACCACAGCATAAGAGAGGTTCCATGGGTCCCTATTCCCCAAGCAGATCCTCAGGAAGAGCTCCAAAGTTGTTTTGACTGTCCCCTTTGCAGAGGCAGCATGACTTTGGCCAGTTCAGCAGCAGCATGAACTGACCTGAGCATGGCTCCACACCAGGCCAGGATGCACTGGAGACCTCTCCTTGATGGGCTCTGTTGTTTCTGTGAGGGGAGCTGGGATGAATATGAAAACATGGGCTCAGAGGCATTTCAGAGGAGGGATGGCATTTACCTGCACCTCGCTGTCACACAACAATTTATCTTCCACCACCAGGGCCAATCCTGCCAGAGAACCTCCCACATTCTGAGGTGTCTGAGCCCTTTAGTGTCGTAGTTGAGATGGTCACAATACAAAGCAACACTCCAGAAGGCTTCAAACCTGGTTTTGTTTTAGCATGCATGCTTTTTATACATTCTTACAAATCTCCTAAGTTTACACTTTACTCATTGGTCAGGAAAGACAAACAAAGTGCTCATTGGAACAGGCAGTTGCAGGTTTCTCTTATTTATCCTTTTTTCTTTCTTGGTCTCTATATTAACGACCTTGGTGGAAAATTCTTTCAGGGGTAAACATGGATCCTCTTCTCAAACATGGATCCTCTTCTCAAACTTCTCTCTGGCTCACAGCAGTCACTGTGAAACCTCTTCCACACTTCAGGATGAGGAAGGATGAGTGACAGCACCTTTCCCAGGCTCCCAGGCAGGATGAAACCCCAGGAAGAAACTGGAGAAGGCACAGAGCCTCCAGTAGCTCACTAATTAACAATGACCAGACTAATTAGCAATTACCCCTTGGCTCTGCTCATCCAAGCTCTCCAGCAGTAAGTCCCAGAGCAGATCCCAAGTAAAGGGAATGGCTTTATCTGTTAAGCTGTTCCTGAGGTTGTTTATCATGGAACAGCTCTGTCTGGGCACTTTATGGCTGTCCCTGCCTCCCCTGCACAGCGAGGGCTGGGCTGCAACACAAACCTCTCTGTCCAGAGCCCCTGGAAGAGAGGGAATTTCTCCATCAGCTGCAGAGTCAGACACAACTGCACTGCACAAACCAGCTCTGGTGGTGCTGTCAGGCAGAAGGCCAGTGGGATACAGCCAGCCCAGAAATATTAATCTCTGCTTCTGACAGGCAGCTGAGGAGTGCCTTTAGATAGGCCAGATTCCCAAATCCCTAAAGCTGTGAGGAATTTTGTTCTGGTTTTCACTTGTATAAACCAATACAGCCTCAGGTTGGTGGCTGTAAAACAAGGGGTGCAGCTCCCAGGTTAGAGAGAAGGCTGGGAAAACGCTGAAGGGCTTCCCTGGATCCTGAAGTGGAAACTCTCCCTGTTACAGAACAGTAACAATTTCTGACAATTAAGAAGCAATTAAGGCACCTCCCACCAAGAGCACCTGGACTGTGGATGCTGCAGCAGGAGCAGCACTGCTGTTCCAGTCTGAGGGTATCAAACCTGCTGGGCTGAGCACATCAGCATGGCAATGGAGCAGTTTTGCTGCAGGTTTCCTGAAATACCTTCACAGGGTTGAAAAAATCTTGACTATCCTTAACTTCACTTCCACACAGGGAAGCAGAGGAGCACTGGGAATTGACTGGGGATTTTTAGTGTCCAAATCAGCTCTCCAGCAGCAGATAATGGAATAAATGAATTGTGCACTGATTCAGTGCCTAGATGTCAACAATTAAGTAGCCTGAGGTCTGCAGAAAAAAGAGGAGCATCTAATAGGGGCATTGATTACTGACAGTGGGAGCCTTTAAATACTTTTGCTGCTGCTAGCTGTGAAGCAAACCTCTCCAGTTCCCCACATCTCGTGTCCCTGAGCTGCTCTTTTTTTGTTGTTTATATCTGTTCAGCAAGAAAGAAAACAGCCCATGGCATGAGTACAGACAGCAAAGGGCTTGGCAGGTCGCCTCTGTGCAGCCACGTACATCCCCTAGACCCCATCAAAGCCTCGTCTCCCCCGGGCTGCTGAGATGTGGAGGAGCTTCCTGAGTCTCTAATGTGACATGAAACCACCAAATCTCCCTTCTCTCCCCAAGCTAATAAGAGGCAAGGAGGCAAAAGCACAGGTATTAATGCAGCAGGCTGACAAACACGCTGCTGACAGCAGCAGAACGGGGAAAATTGCAGAGGGAGCAGAATAATAACCCAGCCAGAGTTAATAATAAAAGCCTGAGAGCATTCACAGGGCTCTGGAGAATGGATGTGTCACTGGCTCCTTCCTGCCTGGGCCTGGGCACAGGGGCACACTGGGTTTGGGGCTGTGTCAGCCTCCCTGTGCCCTCTGGGCAATGCCAGCTGCTGATGGGCAAAGCCCAGTGTGGGATGGGGATAATGGGATGGGGGGGTTGGAATGAGCTGATCTTTAAAGCCCCTTCCAGCCCAAACCATTCCGTGGCTCCGTGGTCCCAGCCAGGTCAGCACCACCAAGGATCTTTGCCCAAGCTCAGTGCAAACAACAGTCACTGCAGAGATCAGAAACCTCCATTTTTCTGTGTTTTTGGGCACCATTACTGCAGCTTTCTGTGGTGGCAGAGGCTCTGGAAGCCCCCTGTTGCTTTTGCAGGATAACCTGAGCTGTAAGCACAGCTCATCTCAAAAAAGAGGAGATTCTGACAAGGTTTTGGGGCACAGGTTTTGAGAGATTCAGCTGAGTAAATACCCCAACACCAAGGTCTTTAACCAGAGTGATGCTCAGAGCAGCTCCCAATTAACCTTTTCCCTTGGTTATTCCAGCAGGCTCCAGGACATAGCAGGAGTGACAGAGCAGCTCCGTGGACAGAGCAGTGAGAACAGCACTTTAACCTGTCAGGGCAAATTTATAATTCAGTACCAGGATTAATAGCATGTATCACATTTAAAGTCCTTAATATATGTGGCCAGGCAGATTAGCAGATGAATATGAAATCAGTGCCCTAGCAGCAGGCACAAATTATTCAGGCACTGACTGTCCTACAAGCAGCAGAGCCAGGGGCCTTGGGGTGGACCAGGAATGTGGAGCACCCATAAATCTGTACCCAGCCCACATCCAGCACAAAGAAACCCAGTCCTACAGGGCTGAATAGGGACAGGGAGTGTCAGTGATTGTTTTTTCCAGAGTGATTGTGTATTCCAGAGCACTGTGAATTCCAAAGAGCACATCTCAGAGAACCAATTCTCACATTTCACCCAAAGGAGACACAGCTGCACGCAGAGGCTGTGCCTTTTTCTGGGCTCATCTGAACTCTGCAGAGTCCAGAGGATGAGTTTGGTGATGGAAGTGCCCAAGGCCAGGTTGGACAGGGCTTGGAGCACCCTGGGATAGTGGAAGGTGTCCCTGCCCATGGCAGTGGAATGGGATGAGATTTAAGACCCCTTTTGACCCAAACCATTCTGTGATTCCGCATTTTCTGACCTTGCAGAGTTGGGGGTGACCATCCTTGCTGGGGTGGAAGGCAGGAAACTGCAGGGTGCTGCTGCACAGCCACAGCTCTGATCCCAGGCACTTCATGCAGGAACACTGGGATTAAATGAACATCCCAAGGAAACAGCTCAGCTGATGACAGCTCAAGGATCTGTAGCATGGAAACACACTCTGAAATCATGGAATCATGGAGTGGAACAGACCTTACAGCTCATCTCATTCCACCCCTGCCATGGGCAGGGACACCTTCCACTGTCCCTGCTGCTCCAAGCCCCATCCAACCTGGCTTTGGACACTTCAGGGATGGGGCTGCCACAGCTCACAGGGAAGAATTTCTCCCCAAAATCCCATCTTATCCCACCCTCTGGCAGTTTGAAGCCATTTCCCTGTGTCTGTGACTCCAGGCCCTTGTAAGCAGTTCCTCTCCAGATTTCTTCTTGGTCCCCTTCAGGTACTGGAAGGCCACAACAAGGTGACCCCAGAGCTTTTCTCCAGGCTGAACAATCTCGATCCTCTCAGCTTTTAGAAGCACACACCTCCTTCCTCCACCACTTCACCTGCCTGCTTTTCCTCCTGAGCACCCTGACCCTACAGCCTCTCCACTGAGCTTTGGGATCTCAGGGTTGGCACAGCCTTGGCCCAAGTGCTTGTTGGTACCCTGGGGCACAGCAGGAGGGAGATTTCCCCCCTTGAACAGCTTGCACAGTCAGGAGCATTTTGCACTTTGAGTTTGATGTCAG
This sequence comes from Hypocryptadius cinnamomeus, assembly GCA_013400635.1. Taxonomy (NCBI): domain Eukaryota; kingdom Metazoa; phylum Chordata; class Aves; order Passeriformes; family Zosteropidae; genus Hypocryptadius; species Hypocryptadius cinnamomeus. Next base: position 746 of record VYZP01049891.1, on the reverse strand, counting down.
AGCGTGTCTCATACTCAGCTTTCTCAACACTAGATGTAATTCCTAGAAGAAGAACATCCTTGAGAGGAAAGTGCCAAGAGATTTTGAAAAGAGCACAGAATCCTCCCGTTCCAGAGTCATTAAGGTTGGTCATTAAGCCTAACCATTAACTCAGCACTGCCAAGCCCACCACTAACCGTGTCCCCAAGTGCCACATCCACAGTTTTTTGAATGCCTTTAAGGATGGTGACTCCACCACTGCCCTGACCACCTTTTCTGTGGAGGAATTTTCCACAGCATCCAATCAAAACCTCTACTGGCACAACTTGAGGCCATTCCCTCTTGTCCTGTCCCTTGTTCCTGGGGAGCAAAGCCTGACCCCCAATCTGCCTGAACCCAAGGAGGTGTCAGAGAGCTGCAGAAAGATGGAATTCCTTCTCCTCCCCATCTGCAGGTGTGTCAGTCACGTTTCCAAGGTGAACACAGCAGGGCACACACCTTCCATGAAGGCAGAGGGAGCCACCTGCAGAGCCTCTGCTGATTCCAGCCCCCTTGCAGGCACAGGGAGCAGCTCAGCTCATCAATCTGATGCCTCGTGAGGTAACCTGGAACAGAGCTGCACAGTGTTAGAGGAATAAAGTAGGGATTTATTAAAAGGCCTTCAAAGGATGCACCTTGGGCAGTACAAGAGCCTGGCCGTAGCTCTACCCAAGATGGACCCTGGGTCACACTTTTAAAGTTTTCACACTTTTATAAGTTTTGGTCCA
>VYZP01049890.1:174901-232000 GCA_013400635.1 Hypocryptadius cinnamomeus | reverse complement strand
ACCTTTCCCTGATCTCCAGCCTAAACCTCCCTGGCAAAGCTCCAGCCGTTCCCTGGGCCCTGTCCCTGGTCACCAGAAGTTGTGTCCTTTGCAACAAGAGTCAGAAAGATGTTGGGAAAAGTCACTTGTCCAGTCTCAGTTGTTCATTGCCCCATAGTCAGTGTCTTTAGCAGGATAAAATTATTGTAGAGCTGTTTGTTGTTCATCAAAGCCTGACTATTGGATAAAATTCACTCTCTGAAAGTCCTCTTCCCCTGAAAGTGCTGACAAACACTGGGGTTCCTTTGATCCTAGGTAGGACCCCAGTCTCTGATCCCTGTCCCGAGCCTTGATTCCACTTTTCCAGCTTCCCCATGAGTTTTAAATCAGCAGATCAGAGCCTCCACCTCTGCCTGTTCCCAACCATCTGCAGCTCCATTGCCATCCCTGTACTCAGACCCAAGCCCCCACTGCTCCTCGCAGAGGTGACCTGGGAGCAGGGATGGAGCTGGTGGCCCTCAGCCGTGCCGGGAATGCCGCATCCCTCGGCCTGGCAGGCTCCCGGGCCTGAGAGCGCGGCTGGGAGCGGGCAGTGCCCCATGGCCCCAGTCGGCTTTGGCAGTGCCGCTCCTGTTTGCTCGGATCAAAGGGCTCCGCCTGAGCTACCGCGGCCCAGCCCAGCCCAGCTCACCTTCCATCTCCCGGGGCTGCCTCTGCCTGCCCGGAGGGCTCCAGGGGCTGCCTGGGAGGAGGTGGAAGACCCGAGAGCTCCTGGCTGGTTACCTCATCAGGGTGGCATGTGTGCTCGGCTGGGTGGGTCTCTGAGCTGTCCCTTCCCTCTGGAAAAGCCATGGAACTGCTAATCCTAGAGCAGACCTGCAGCCCTGGCTCCACCTGAGCTTCTCCCTAGTGAGCAGGGGGAACCAGGGAGAGCAGCACGAGTGGCAGTCAGGCCTCGACAGCCCTGGTGCTGCCAGGTGACAGGGGACCTGTGGGAGTTTCTGCTGTCCGTGGAGGTCAGCAGGGCTAACGGGATTGCACATCCCTCCCCAGCAAATCCAGCTCTGGAACAAGGGAGCAGCTGGCATGCAGACAGCTGGGGAATGGTTAAATTTGTATGTTGCTGTGACTGCAACACCACCAAGTAGTTCACCTCCACAACTTTAGGAGGAAACCACCTGTGAGCTGCAGGGCTATGGCACTGCAGCCCAACACAAGTCAGGAACCAAGGTAGGAATGGTTTCCTCAGTCCAAACAGGTGCTTCTTTTTCCTGGGAAGAGCCCAGGAGTAAAACATGGATCCAGTGACAGGTGTGGACAAAGGGTACAGTACAAAATGTCCACTGAAGCTTCTGTTGTTTTGGACAGGCAAAGCTGGCAGGGGAGCGTGGAGCCCGTGCGATCCTTTTTGACATCACTGATGATGAAAGTGCTGCTGATCAGGTACAGACCCCAGTGATACCCTCAGCTAAAACACAGTCCCCTGTCCTATCCCGAAGTGTGCTCAGGGCAGGACCCCACAGCCACCAGTGGGCGGTCCCAGGAGGATGCTGCTGGTGTTGGGTGTTGGCTCTTACCCCACACAGACACTTTCCATGGCACATCCATACTCTTAAAAGACATTGTCTGGTCAATCAAACTTCTCTGTGAGGAGCTGGATGCTTCCTTTTGTGAAGTCATAAATTTTCCCATTCCACATAGTCCAGACAGCCCAATGTACCACAGGAAAGGTGATTTCTCAAGTTTCCAAGCCAACTTGCTTTGCTGTTGGTGCAGGTATAACCTTGGTTAGGACACCTCCAAAGGTCCCTTTCCCCAGCACTGTTGTCATCTCTGGAAGGGAATCAATCCCCCATCCAGATAATCCAGGGATATGAAAAACATCCAGTTTTAGGTAGGGAACAGACAGGGGAGCTGGTGCCTGACCACATCCAAGCTCTGGGCTGACTCCTTGCTGGATCCATCCCTCGTGGCTCTTTCATGCACTTACATCTTAATTTCTGGTGCCAGAGAAACACAGTAGCAAATGCAGGTCCATGAGGTGATGCCGAGGTTGTTCAGATCCCAGTCTCTGATCCCTACCCCGAGCCTTGGCTCACACTTTTCCAGCTTTCCCATTTGGTACACAAAAGCCAAGAGCATCAAATCCTATCAACAAGTCAGAGCCTTCAGCCTTGTCTCCACAGTCTTCTTGACCATCTGCACCTCCATTCACATCTCCATCCCTGTCCACCGACCTTTGGATTCCCCCAGGGTATGGGAAGGGGTTACTGGGTCTGATGGCCACCCTGATCCAGGTCAGTCTGGACGAGAGCAGGCTCACACACTTGCTGAGCCAGCCTGTGCCGTGCTGCCTGGACCACAGTGGAAACTGCTGGTGTGGCAAGCAGAACAAGCAGAATATCCTTAGGGAGGAGGGGAACTGGATGTGTCCAGAGCAGAGGAAGCATTTCTGTGGTGAAGGCAGCACTCAGCAGTGCTGTTGGCACTTTCACAGGGAAGAGGAGGGACCAAGAGCTCTTGCACAGGGGCTTGAAAGGAGCTCAGGAGACACCAAGAAATGGCTGGTTGTGCATGAGGAGTCACCAGCAGGGAAAATTAAGAAATCCATGCTGGAAAATTGATAAAAGAGAAACTTCCATCTGATTCATCATAGAGGGATAGTGTAAACTTGGGGGAGCAGTCAGTCTCTGAAGTGTTGCAAGAAGTATCATGCCTGGGCGGCCTGGATTGTCCTTGTTTCAGGCTGTTTTGGATCAGCCCTCACTGTGTTTGTTTCTTTGCAGTTGAGGAAGCCCAGAGGCCTGAGCCAGCCTGTGGTCCTAATCAGGGGCCACGATGCTGAGCTCCTCATGGGCGTCGTAAACAAGAACAGAGAAGCCCACGTGAAGATAGAGGTCAAGGAGCCACCAGCTTGGGTGAGAGACACATGATTCCTACTGCCTCCTGTATCCTCCCTCCCAACCTGCTAGGCTTTCCCAGAGAGGCTGAGCTTTCCTCCTCAGGGATGGAGATCATGGCTTGTTGCAGGAATTGTCTTTAGCATTCAGACCTGCTGCAAGTAAAAGCTCAAAAGCACTTTCAGCTTACTTAGTTTCTTTTGCTTTAATGTCATGAGTGAGGCAAGGGGATTCTCTGTCTCTTCAAGACGAAGCCTTGATTTTCTCATCTTGTGCTGCCTTAGACCATGGTCTCAAGGGAGCTGAGATGCTGCAAGACAGAGATATTCTATTCTTGTGTGGATGTGCAGAAAAAACGGAACCATTTTTAATTTTACCTGTAAAGATCAAAGAGGAGGAGCTTGGCCAAGGATGATGTTTCCCAATACTGATGGTCCAGAAGAGATGGCGATTCCCCCAGCCTCTAACTCCCACCAAGAGTAATTTTCACACAAGAGTAATTTCTGTCCTGTTTTATCCAACAGCCAGACTACGATGTGTGGATTCTTCTCACAGTCGTCAGCACTGTGGTCGTTATCATTTTGATTTTTGTTGTCCGCACAAAATGCCAGCTGAACAGGACTCAGGTAGGGAACTCATGGAGCAGACGTGTCTGAGCAAACAGGAATACAGGAAAAGCAGGAACAGACACCTTTTGGGAGGGGAAATGGTCAGATGGTGATAGGACAGGGAGAACAGTTTCAAATTAAGAGGAGAGATTTAGATTGGATGTGGGAAGAAATTCTTCCCTGTGAGGTGAAGGTGGTGAGGCCATGGCACAGGTTGCCCAGAGAAGCTGTTGGCTGCCCCTGGATCCCTGGAAGTGTCCAAGGCCAGGTTGGACAGGGCTTGGGGCACCCTGGGGTACTGGAAGATGTCCCTGGCCATGGCAGGAGAGTGGAATAAGATGAGCTTTAAGGCCCATTCTAATCGAATCCATTCCTTGATTCTATGATTGTGTGATTTAGTATTCTTAATAGAAATCAACAAATGAAATAATCATCTTCCCAGACTTAGATGTATTTACATATTTGAGACTATCCCATTTGTCCTATAGAGAGACAATCCTTTGGGGATCAAAAATTCAGCACTGCTGAGTGATTTGAATGTCTAGGGCCAGATGTCTCCTGCTGGTGACAAAGCCTACTCTGGTTGAGTCAGCTTAGACAGAAAGTCACCTCTGCAGATGGGTATCATCCCCAAATTTCTGATCATCCCATTTTGAATGTGGGAGGGCAGACTAAGGCTGAGCCTCTCCTCAAGCCCCGTGTGTCTCTGCAGGACTCGGTGCAGCAGCAGACCCTGCAGGCCATCGGGCAACTGGCCACACGCCGCTACCAGCCCCGGGCGCGGCCGGCCCCGCGCTGGGACTCTGCCAGCAGCTGCAGCTCCGCCCCGGTCTGTGCCATCTGCCTCGAGGAGTTCAGCGAGGGGCAGGTAGGGTTTGGGCAGGACTGCTGCACTCATGGCTCTGCCTTCCCAGCTTGGGGGGGGGTCAGCAATGGGAGCTGAGCATGGCAGGAGCCGGAGGCCTGTGAGATGCTTCCTTCTAAACTCTTGAGTGCTGGAAAGGGATTGCATCCATGAGGTGTGCCTGCCCCTGGGCTATAAAGCCCCTGCAGAAGTCATGTCTCCAGGCAGGTCTCTAGCTGTGTCTGTGGGGTAAAATGCTCATGTTGAAATAGGGTAAAATTGGGTTTGCTGCTCCAGAGCACCCAGCCTGAAATCTCTGTATTCCCAAGGGCTTACACCACTCTGGATGTTCACAGAACAGGACCAGAGGTGATCCACAGCCTCCTCCGTGCACAAATGGGCTGCAGATCCCTCACTGTTAGATATGTGTCCGTCCTTCGAAGCTCACTTCCATCAAGAAGGATCCATCCAGGTCTTGGAACATGGTTCTCCTTGCTCATCCTCCTCCTCTCCACTTCTTTCTAGGAACTGCGGATCATCTCATGTTCCCACGAGTTCCATCGGGAGTGTGTTGACCCTTGGCTGCAGCAACACCACACGTGTCCACTTTGCATGTTCAATATTCTTGGTAGGGCTCAGACACGGCATTTCCTGGCTGAGGACAGGGTTGGGTGGAGGATTGTGCCCAGGAGCTCCAGTTACTCTTGGGAGATGGATCAAGCAGTTCCTCATGTCACTGTGCACATACTGGACAGGGGACTGTGTGCATGGGGAGGAGTCCATTGCCTGTGAGCCCACCCGGGTACAGCAAGGTGCTGGGCTTGGGCTGGGACCTGCACCAAGAGGAGGGATTCCAGTCCTGAGACCTGTGGAGAAGGGAAGGTGGGATCTGGGGGTCACGGCAGCAGGGAGAATGCGCAGGACCATCAGAGTGGTTTGGTGGTGGCAGCGAGGAGTTGCAGAGTACAGGTGGGATGTGGGGCCATGGTGGGAGGGCAGTGGAGCATCAGTGCTGGGGTTGCTGCAGGTGGGCTGTGGAACATGTGCTGGATACTCCCTTCTGGGCTGTAGGATGTGTGCTGTATACTCCCTTCTTTCTCCACAGCCAGAGACTCAGGGGACCAGGCCATGGCTGCCAGCTCCAGGCTCATCCCCCAGGACATGGAGCCTGGGCGGCGACTCCACCTTTTCCGCCAGCATCCAGGACATGCCCTTTACCACCTCCCACAAGCATATCCTCAGAGGAACCTCAGGAGCTTTCCCCCAGAGCCATCCCATGGCAACCCCTTCTTCCACTCTCCAGAGCTCTCCCAGATGGATTTTGGCACCATCCACTACATGCCCTACAGACCAGCCACCTCCCTGCTGGCCTGTGGCCACGTGGCCCCGCTGGCCCCGGGCTTGCTGGGGCAGCAGCACCCCAACCCCTCTGCATGCGGGCAGGCGCTGGCACCCCACAGGACATGTCCCCTTCAGCCTCAGCCCCCATGTCTGGCACCCAAGGCAGTCGTGGCACAGAAGCAGCACCGTGTGCCCACCCTACGCCGAGGGCTTGGCCATGGGCACCAGCACAACAGCAGTGGCTCTGGGGAGAGCTATCTCACGGAGCACAGCGGGTACCTGGCCGACGGGCCAGGCAGCGACTCCAGCTCGGGGCCCTGCCACGGCTCCTCCAGTGACTCCATGTTGAACTGCACAGACGTCAGCCTGCAGGGCATCCATGGCAGCTGCTCCACTTTCCGCAGCTCCCTCAGCAGTGACTATGATCCCTTCGTGTACTGCAGCTCCGAGGGCCCCACCACGGACCACGGCCAGGAGCAGCTGCGGCTGCCCAGGGAGAGGCGGCCCCGGTCCTTGGACCTGATGGTGCCTGGCGGGGCTGCTCCAGCCAAGCCTCAGGTTCTCAGCCACGTCCACTACCACCACCACCAGCACCATCACTACAGGCAGGACGTGGAGTGTCCTCCTGGGCGGGCCGGGCAGGGGCCCGGGCCACGCAAATCCCGGTATTCTGGGGCCAAGGTTGCCTTCCACAGTGCTCGGACACAAAAGAGGGCTGAGAAAAGCCATCACTCTCAGCAGCCTCTGGAAAGCAGTGCCATGCTGCAGGAGGCAGCTCCAGCAGGCCAGCCAGCCTGTCCCCAGGAAGGCCAGGAGCCCCCTCATGCCCCCTCCACTTCTCCAAACAGGCTGGACTTCAGTGTAGATGCCAACAGACAATTGGGAGCAGCTGGCACACCCCCTGTCCCGCTGCCCTCCAGACACAGCTTACAGAGCAGGCATCACCGAAGGAAAAGAAAGTGTCCCCTGGAGTCCGACCCCGCTCTCCTGCCCAAGGACTCAGCCGAGCCCGGAGCCTGCGACACTCACCTTCCTCCCGGCCATCCCGCTGGCTACCGCTGCTCTCCCGAAGCCCAGCCCCTGATCCCAAGCGCTTCCCTGCCCAGCGGCTCCCGGCCGCTCTGGAAGTGTTTAGTGCCACAGTCCAGCTCCGAGCTGAGGAAGCAGGAGGAGGGGTTGTCAGGATGGGAGAGAAACCGCTCAGTTCCTGCAGATTTCTCAGGGACGTGCACCCCCAGACACAGTCTGAGTGTCCGCCTTCACTGCCCATCTCAGCAGGGTGGTCCGGGTAAGTCTGGCCTTCGCCTCTCCTGGCAGCAAGCAGGTGAATGAGGAGGGGGTTTGCTGAAGGAACTCCAGCTGTCAGGACACCTGGTACCTTCCTGATGGGTTTTCCTACAGGAGCACTGACTGCAGGAGCATTCCAGAGCTCACCTGTGAGGGTGGTGGCCTGAATGATGAGCAGGTGTGTTAAAGAATGCACCAAACTCTGAAGTACTACAACTGCGAAATAAGGTGGCTAATTTTTATTAAACATCTCTAGCAGCTGGAATATCTCCCAAAGGAAGGGGTGGGACCACGTTTTTCAGTGTCCTTGTACCAGTTTTGGGTGTCTTACTGGCAGAGTGGTTATGATTAAGGCTTTTTGGGCTCCGGTTGTTTTAGCCAAGCCCGGCTAACTGGAATCAGTGAGAAAGGAAGTGTGTGTGGCCCGGGGTAGTAGAACAGACTAATTGAGTTGCTTGATTTGCACATCCCTCTTTTCTCACCTGCCTCTGCTGCGTGGGAGTTGCTTTTTAGAGTCTTTTGGAAATCAGATGTAATTAAAGTTTGGCCCTCTGCCTAACTGCTGCGCTCTCTCACAAAGAGAGGGAAAATGCCTTTGAGACGAGTGTCTTTGAAATAACCTGAGTTTAGCTCCCAGGTCTTGCTCTCTCAGGTCCTCTGAAGGCAGCAACCTGCAAGTCAGCAAGGACAGGTGCTGGCTGGAAGCAGAGCCTGGCTCCCTTCCTCGCCCTGCCTCTGACTCATTGCAGGTCCTTGGGCAAATCCTTTTGATTTAGGTACCAAACACAGATCTGGCTGTCTAATTTCTGTTATAACACTGGCCTTAAACTTGTGACTCACTGTGCCCATTGTGCCACAGAGATAATAACTTCCTCCCAGTGCTTGTCTATCCAGCCCCACCCCACACCCAGGCTCCCGGTCCTGCGGAGGCAGCGGGGCAGGGGAGGCTGAATGGGCATGATCCTGGCTCCCTGCAGCCTTCTGGCCTCCCAGACTCCCAGGAACAGATATTTTTCGCAGGTGCAGAAGTGCCTAACACTGCAGATAGGTGATAGGAAGGTTCTTGCAAGGCCTGGAGGGATGCTGGTGTTTGGAGAGATAAGGCGGCATCAGGGCAGAGATGTCTCTGGTTGCAGGGAGCTCTGAGTGCCGATGCCCTCCCAGGGTACCCCACATGGAGAGGGCCCTCCTGGCTCAGGGCAGGCTGCTCGGGGCTTGCTTTGAGCTCCCAAATGAACCTGGGAGGGCTTCAAGAGCAGGAGTGTGTGCACCTTACACAGGGTGCTAGGCACTGCAGGGTCCGTGCCGGGATGCTTCTGTGTCTTTGGAAATGGTCCCAGTGGCCCCAGTCTGTGCCCACCTCCTCATGACCCTCTGACCCCCACCCAGAGCCAGTGCCAGCTGCTTTGCCAAGCACACCAAGCCTTCATTCCCTCTTCCCTTCCCATTCCAGCAGGTAGAAGGACCAATGTATCTGAAAGTGCTGTGAATCTATGTCTGTTTACTGCAGTAGCTTCTATGGATGCTTTCAGGGCCACACAGAGAGTCAGAATTCTCTTGTAGGATTGAGAGACTACACAGATTGAGATTTAACTTTATTAAGAGCAGAGGACAGAGCACAGAGCTTGTGCAGGGCTTATGCAGAAAAGCCACCAAGCTGAAAACATTGGTTGACATAACACAACCTCTGAATTATAATCACATTTGTTCTTTATCTTGAGAAAAGTATAAATCAATAGAGAAGTAAAAAAGAGCAAAGAACAATTTCAGTAGACAGTCCCATGCAAGCAGGACACAAAACACAGACAAGGAGACCAAGGAAAAATGCATCTCTGCCTCCAGATAAATGGCATAAGGCTAAAAATATAAGTGGATGAATTAGAAAGTCCAGCTTTAAATTAAAGTTTTGACATAAACTTTTCAGAAACCCAGTTTAAAAGAAAAGCAAACAGTGGGGCCCTGTAGTTCCTGGGTGAAATTATAGAGGGAGAAGCATGTGTCTCTTCTGGTGGCGTGGGAGAGACAGTGCACTAAGAAGAGTGTGAAGTCCAGTGACAAGTGACACAAATTGCCCCTGCGTAGAAGGAGGGTGGCATTAGGGTTATAACACTGCATCAGCACAGGCTGCAAAGAGGAGCCTACATAGACAGGAGAGTCTTATGAGAATATTGCTAAAATAAGCAGTCAAAAGATGCTTTTGGGCACAGGGATCATGCACAGCCCCAGAAAAGGGCTGGTCAAGCAGCAGGGCAGAGAGGACACTTGGAAACTGCTGTTCCAAAGCCAAGGCATGGCTGGAGAAGGAAATCAGAACAGAGCTGGATGCCAGGTGAAGTACAGAGCCATGGAGAGACAGGCCAGGGAATATTGCTGTGAATAGCTTGTGTAAAGCAGACTATTAATGCAAATGTTTTCAGCTGCATTGGAAGGGAGAAGGCTGCCTGGGGTTTTTCAGATCTAGGGAGTAACAGAAGTCTGAGGGATGTTCAGGGGCTGTAAGCGCAGAGCAGAAGAGCAAAATGCCTTTATTGCATTAGTGATCACCAGGGGCATGCTCAGGGAGGTTCTCACCTGGCACAGCTCCATTCAGGGCAGGGGGGGCAGAATCCCTCATGAATCAAATCATCAGTTTGAGCACTTCTGAAATATAGTGGAGAGTAACAAATTGCCAGGGGTACAGATTACCCACTGGGCATCCTGCAGGGCTCAAGCACACAGATGATAAATCCTGAATGTGGACTGCAATCTCTTATCCATGCCCAGACCGAGGAGGAAGAGCTGAGGGCAATATCAGCTGGAAATAGCTGAAGCCACAGAACAATGAGCCTGACTTTCCAGCCAAGCAAATTGTTAAAAATTCAAATACAGGGTCTGACTTGTAGGCACATGGCTGAATGTGAAAACCAGGGGAGGAGATAACCCAGTTTTTGTAGGAAGAGATAACACCTGGCAGATCTTTTAGGGGAAGGAAACTCTGAAAGGATAAAAGGGAAGGTGCTCCCACAGGTAAATAATTCACTGAAAAAGGAGACAAGTGCAGATCAGACTTAACGGAAGGGAATTACTCAGAGAAGGAGAGAAATTGAGTTCTTCAAGTGTATGAACCTTCCAGCAAGCTCATAAATATCCTGGATAAGGAGAGGAGATAGCAAAGTGTGTAACTTACAAAATCCATCAGGATGTCAAGCATTAAAACTGGATACAGAGTGTTACAGAAAGATCTCCTGCTGCTGAGCTGTTGAGTGAGAGAGTGGTCGATGAACTCCCCTGTAAGTAGCACAAAATGCCACACATGAGCAGAACCACTTTTAAGTAAAAATCACAATGTTATTGTTATCATTATTTTTGTTATTATTATCATTATTATTAGCTGGCTGGGAACTATGTGGAACAAGCAGAAAGTGCCTTTATGCAGCTGTGTAGGCCTGTGGTGATCTCACAGCTCCTGATCATCAAAAAAGGTGGAAAAAGAAGGGAAAATAATTTCTGCCCTCTTGGACGAAGGGCAGAAATGTATCTGGTACAATCCCAGCAATGTTTTTTTCTGAGAAAATAGAATAGTGAGAGTTTCATGAGGGAAAAAAAGTGATTAGCAGAGGATATGGAAGACAGGATATGAAATAAGGAGAGCAGAAGAGAAGGCAGACAAGAGAGTACTTAGAACAAAGTAATTGATGGCATCAAATGGGAACCAGAAGCTTTAAAACACCCAAAAGGCAACACATGGTGTGTAGTGGAACTGGTGCTGGTAGCCCCCGGGATGTAGATGCCAGAAGTAAAATGGTTTTGAGAGCCCAGATCAAGAGGTAGCAAATGCAGAGATGCAAATCCACCCTCTGGCTCAGGAAGTTCCTAAACCAGGGCTTCCAGAAGCTGCTGGTGCTCCTGTGGGATGCAGCACCCTCCAGGTGTGTGCTAACCTCACCCAGCTGCCAGGTGAGGCTGAATCTTGGTGCATAGCCCCTGGAGAAATTCCACTTGTGCAAGCAGTGCCATGCTCTGGCATCGCAGGGAATAACGCTGTGGATGATCCCAAAGAGCCTTGCATGATCCTGGAGTTTATGCCTCTTCCTTGAGCACCTCCATCAGCCATTCTTGGCAGGCTTTGCATAAAGGTGCATCCATGACTCTTCTGTTGCCTGGAGAGACCACACCTGGGAGTCGTGTCCTGGAGAATCAGTCCTGGAGCAATGCTGATGGATCCTCTTATGGGAAGACAGACAGCTGGGAGTGAATTCCAGCTGGATGGCTTCCTGAACCACCCCGGCACACCCGGGAAGCGTCCCAGAACAGCCACATTACTCCAGCACAGGCTGATGAAATCTCTTGATTTCTCTCCCTGGGAAAGCTCACCTCTGCAGTGCTCTCGACATCCTCCCCTTCTCTTTCCTCCTGTTCATCCTGAGTCCCTTTTCCTGCCACATCTTTTAACCTTACTAGGGAGGGGGAAAGGGATTAGAGGGCAAAAAAAGACCACCCTTAAAACCTAACACCCAAAGAACATGATTTCTGTGGTGTCATAAAGGTGTGCTCCAGGTCGTTGCCCTGCCATGGCCAGTCCACCAGCCAAGGTTCTCCCACCTCTCCCAGTTCATGATCTTTTCTTAGCACAAGCAGGGGACACTTACAGAGGCACAGCTTTCAGAAAATATTGTAGTAGTGCTATTTGAGACTGAAGGCATGTGAACACAGAGGGCTTGAAGCTGGACAGTCTCTTTTTGGGTTGCACATAAGCTGGTGACAAGGGAAGCAGTTGGAAGTGGCTTATTCCACATACAAAGTCACAAATGCAAGAGATGCTTAAACTCCGTCTACAGGTACTATGGCCATGCTTGCACACGTGTGTACATGTATAACACCATGTGCATTCATTTTCCCACATGGTTAGCTACACTTTTTCAAGCAGAATCTCATTTGTTTGGTTTCTTCCCACGTATTTAATTTTCAAGGCTCTGCTCCTGCAGCTGGAGCAGATATATAGGTGATATATAACTGACAAGAATGTGTTGTGACTGTTTTGAAAAGCTGTTTTAAATTGCCCTCAATGAATCTCTAAGAGGACATTTCTTTCCTTTGATCTCAGAAACATTCAGGAAAAGGGAGATAGGAAGAATAATGCCTGTGTGCCTTTGCTGGGCTATGCTGACCTTGTGTAAGAGTTCTGGGCAGGCTTGAGAGACATCTGAGAAGGGACTGTGTGGTGTGTGTGACAACAGGCACTGACTTAGAGAGAAAGGGGCTGTCTGGAGCAGTGACTTGGGTGCATCTTTTTAGGCAGCCTTTTTGTTGGATGGTTCCAAGTAAACTGCTCAGCACCTGCCTATCAGTAATTTTCCAGGCAGAAGGAGCTGACAAGACCCTGGACCTGAGCTGGGCTCAGAAGCAATTTGTGCAACCTCTCGAACACTGTGGAACATGTGTCGTTCCTGTCTTGCATCACTGCTTTCTGCTCTTACTGCCTGGAGTTTCTGTTGCCCCCTGTCTCTGTGAGATACGAATTGGTGTTATTTTCTGTCCCTAATAATTTTTGAATCAGCTGTACAGGTTTTCACAAAGAGCAAACATTAAAAAGCCTCAAAAGCAAACACCTAGCAGTGATGTGAATCCTAGGGTGCCTTTAACCTGCATCCTCTGAAATATATAAGGAGTAGCTTGATGTCTTACCTTAAGATTTTATTGTACTTCACCTTAGAGGAATAAATTGGCTGGGACATGGCCAGAAAATTCCTTCTGAAAAACTGAGAGAAACTTCCTAGAATCATGCAGTATTCTGAATTGGAAGGCACCCACAAGGATCATCCAGTCCAGTCCCTGGCCTTGCCCAGGACACTACAACAATCCCAGCCTGTGCATCCCTGGGAGCGTTGTTCAAATGCTCCTGGAGCTCTGGCAGCCTCGGGGCTGGGACTGTTCCCTGGAGAGCCTGTTTCAGTGGCTTAGTGGCTTTTTTAGTAGCTTTCACTTAGTGATTTTTCCTCCAGCATTTGTTCTCTGGATTGCAGGGTCAAGGCCCCAGCTGCTGCAGAGCCTGGGAATGTTCAGCCAGGTGTAGCTGACACTTTTCTTTCTCCTTTTCTTTGAATGCAGGATCTGAAGAGGAGGTCCAGGATGTCCATGAACACTCAGTTTAATAAAACACTGGCCTCTTTGCTCGCTGGGAGTTGGAGTGGACACAGATGTTGATGGAGCTGCTCACATCTGGCTCTGCCCAGCCCTGCCCTGCTGAGACACAGACTGGCAAGAGCAACGGGCCACTCATGGTCTCTGACACGTCCCCACGCCCCGACGGTCACACAGCCAGAGCCCTGCTCTCCAGGCCCGTCTCCTCTGGAGGCACAGGCAGCCCCTCGTCATCCCGTGGCACCGCTCCGAGCTGGGCAGGGCTCCCAGGGAGAGCTCACCGAGTGAGTGCAAGCTGCTATTTTGGCGTGTTCATGCCACAGAAGGTTTTGCTAAACACTGCAAAAATAAACAAGCCTTCGAGACCAAAAGCTGCAGAAATTACTTTCTGTGGCCTGGTAGCTCCTGACTTCATTTCCTCACTTAGGTCAAAAGCCAGATTTCTTCAATTAACTTTTCCATGCTTATTTCAGACACAGGAACAAGCTGTTCTCCATCTCACCGCTCACAGGCCTGCCCTGCAAGGTGCTGCTTCTGACTTCAGTGGAAACCAAGAGCTCTCATCACTTTTGGTCACCTCAGTGTCCCTCAGCTGACACCGTCTCGGCCACTGACTGTTTGCCAGCAGCAGGAGAGGGGAAGACACAGGGACATCAGCATTTCTGGGAAGGAGCTGGGTCAGACTCTTTCCATTGCAAAGAATCCACCCTCTCATCTGGCAATGTGAACAAAGTCTCTCACTCACCCCCTAACTCCTCTACCTACCCTCAAATAGCTGTCATGGCCAGCCCTGTTAAAAGCATATTTCAAACATATCTTAGTTGTCTCCATCACAGGAGTCATACAAAATCCTGGAGTTCATGTGGCTCCTGCTTCTCTCCTTCCTCTCATTGCTTCAAGACACAGCAAAAATTCCCAGCAAAAGCTTCCATAATAAATGCAGAGCAGAGCCCTGTCCATCACCCAGCCTTAACTTCATATTCTGAAACTCCTGAAATCCTTCAAAAGGATTTTTCTGTCTTTTCCAACATTTTGATGATTCAGGGAGAAAACTTGAGAAATCATCAGGCTCTAGTTCCCCCCGTCCCCCATTTATGAATATTTTGGGTTTTTATGAATGTCACTGGTTCTTATTTCCTACATCTCATAATTTGCAGACATTCAAGCAAAATAAAACCTGCCAAATTCAAAACATACAGAACCCATGCAGCTTTCAAACAGCAGAGAATTCCCGTCAGGTTCATTGCCCTAAATGATCAGTCAGGCCAAAGAATCAGCCAGATTCCCATGTGAAATGCACGTTTCTGTGGCACCAAGTGCTTCCAAGCACAAGGAAGCATTGGTGAAGATACAACACTGGAGCTAAAGATAACTTAACAATTTGAAACTTGATGTAGGGACAGACTTTCCCATCTGCTCAGTAAATTTCCTGTATTTTCCTTTGAAGCAGCAGCTTCTCAAGAGAGCTGCTCTGGTGATGCAGTCCCAGTTCAGGATAATCCTCTGCCTTCCTTTGTTGGTGGGAAAGCTTTTTATGGGGTTTGCTGCCCTTAATCCTTGAAAAAGGCATCTTTGTCCCAGCTGCTAATCAGTCCCTGACAGTCAAGTGATCAGCCAGTAGCACTGTTTTAAACACAGCATTATGCTCATGTAGTGCTCATTCCTTGTCTCCTTGTGACCAAGCCCCTGTGGGACCTTTTGGTCTAGGGAAGAGCTGAATTTCTTTTGTCAAAGAACCCAGAAGAATTACATTCAGATCTTTCCAGGTTCTTGTTTGTCCAGCGCAAGCAGAAGACACAAGCTCAGAAAGTTTTCTCCTGTGCAAGGAAGTCAGTCTTAAACTAGAGGAAAAATCCAGGAGTGGGTCTGGATTCACCCCATTTGGCTTCTTGTGCTCCTGGTCTGTGGCCTGTCTGAACCAGCTCCCTGTGTCCTTGACCATCCTGGAGGGCTCAAAGGCTTAACAGAGGGGCAGGGTCATGCATGAAGTCAGGGTGCTCCCACTGCTTTTTTTCAGGAGTCAGGAAGGCAGAGAGCCTCCAGGGATGCATTTCACTGTTCAAAAGAACAAGTGCAGCTCTAAAGTCCTCTCTTTCCCTCCTTATCCCTAACAGAGGAGGCAATTCCTGAATTTGTGAGCCACAGACTTCTTTGGGAAAGCTGCACCCTCTCCACTCCCCACTGCAGTATTACCAGGCTGCCAGGGCAGCACCTGCTTCCAGGTGTTTCCCTTCCCCGACCTTATGCTGCTGCTCCTGTTCACGTAGGAGATGCTGGAGTGCAGGTCTGCCTCGGTGGAGGCTCAGGGGGAGGAGAGGGAGGAAGTGTCTGGGAACTTGGGTTTGAAAGGTCCTCTTCAGTAGATGGATGACTACCCTTGGCTGCCTGGAAGGGAAGAAGCAATATCTGAGAAAATAGGGAATGGTTCCTCACAGTTCTTTACCCCTTGCTTCTGGGTGATGCTTTTGAGTGCTCAGTGCCTGTGGGCTTCACTGTGGAATTTCTCCAGCTTTCCTGCAGTGATGCAGAGCTCATTTTCCTTCTTTGCATCCCAAGTCACAGCCAAAAACTGATGGAAGCCAGAGCATCCCAAGCTCCCTCTATCCAAACTGACTCCCAGTCCTTTTGCTGGGACCCCCTTCCCAGGAGCTCCCACCCCCTGAACTGGGCATATGGTCGGGCTGGCTGGATATCTCCCCTCCTGCACAAATCCTTCAGATCCTTTGGAAATGTGAATATCGATTCGTTTTGTTGTTGCTTTTTGTTTCGTTTGTTTTTTTGCTGAGGCTATCCTGGCTCTCGGGGTTTGGGAATAAATTATGACCCAGGATAAAAAAAAAAAGACCACACACAGAAAAAAAAAAAAACCCACAAAAAAAACCGTTTTATATATATGCAAAACTGTGTATTTATGTCCGATAAACACCAAGATGTGTGAATATGCTGATGTGCTCAGAAATATATTTATTTACTAATATATTTATCCATGTACCGGTCTGCTGCCTGCGGTCGTTCTTTGTGCGTGGGGCTGCGCTGGCGGAGGAGCCCGCGGGGAGGGACCCGGGCCCGGGCCGTGACAGAAACCCCGCCCGCCGCGCCCGCTCGGGCCGGGGCGGATCCAGGGCCGGGGCGAGTTCGGACCCGTTCCCGTTCCCGTTCCCGTTCCCGTTCCCGGGGCGGGTCCGGTGCCGCTGCGCAGCCGCAGAATGGGACCGGGGTAGCGATGGCTGCGATCTCACTGGAGACCGTCCCCAAGGACCTGCGGCACCTGCGGGCCTGCCTGCTCTGCTCCCTCGTCAAGGTGGGACCGGGAAGGGGACAGGGACAGAGGCTGGCACAGGGGTTGCTCTCTGCCGGCTCCGGACCTTCCGCCCGGCTTAAGTCTTGCAGCCCCTACCGGGCCCTTCTCCCCGGCCTCGGCACTCCCTGTCCCAGCCCCCTCACGTCGGCTCGGGCCTCCTCGCTTCGGCCCCGGCCCTTCCCTGCGCCGGCTCTGTTTCCTCTCGGCCCCGGCCCGAGCCTTTCTGCCCTTCCCGGCCCTTTCCCCGCCCGTTTTGGCCCTCTTTGTCCCGGCCTGGACCTTCCCAGTCCTTCCCCCGCCTGGTCTGTCCTTCCGACCCCGGCCCGGCCTCCCTGCTCCTGCCACGGCCCTTCCCCACCCGGGCCTCTCTCCCTCCCCTGCCTCCTGCAGCCTCTGGGCCCTTCCTGTCCGCCCCGGCCCTGGCCCTGAGCCCTCCTTCCCGGGGTTCCCTCCGTTTTCCCGGCTGGTCCCCGACACCGTGTTTCCTTAGACCATCGACCAGTTCGAGTATGATGGCTGTGACAACTGCGAGACGTATTTGCAGATGAAGGGCAACCGTGAGATGGTCTATGACTGCACCAGCTCCTCCTTTGATGGGTGAGTGGGGCTGGGCCCAGTCGCAGTCCCCCAGGAGCCTGGGGATACTGAAGTGGCACTGTGGGGTCACCCAGCCAGGAGACGTCTCCTCACTGCCATCCCTCCTGCAGGATCATAACCATGATGAGCCCTGAGGACAGCTGGGTCTCCAAGTGGCAGCGGATCAGTGAGTAATTTGGGAGCTGGAGATCCCTTCTCTGCAAACCCTTCTCAGGGGCAGTGGGAACTGCTGGTTGGGCTGTGGAAGGGGTTCTGCCCCCCCAGTGAGGGGACATCTGCACAGGTTGAGGATTCCCACCTGGCTGCTCCATGTGGGGTAACTTGGGGTTTTATTTCCTGCAGGTACCTTCAAGCCAGGTGTCTATGCAGTGTCTGTGACCGGCCGCCTGCCCCAAGGTACCTGTGTGATGGAGTCAGGGTTTGGGACTCTGAACACTGCACGGGGAACATGCCTTGTGGGTGATGGGATCAGCAAAGGTGACTGTGAGGAAGTGCTGGACTGGAGAGGGAGTTTCAGGGTTCAGCACTGCACCTGCCAGAAGTTTATATTGTAAGCTGCTGACTAAAGCCTGGCTATCAGAGGCATAAACTGGGATTAACGAGTGATTCTGGAAAGTGGGCACATCTCAAACCATTCAGATCCAGGATAACATGGAGTTTTGTTCATAGAAAAGGGTTTTGCAGGATGGGGTGCTGTTGTGGCAATCCCAGTGAGCACACCCCTCCTCCTGCACTAAGGGCTTATGCCATGATGGATTTGTATGTTTACAAATGGAGTGGAGGTGCAGAGGATTTGCTTCATCTCTGGAATGCAGAAAGGACATCATCCAGCTGAGTTCCTGCCCAGTATGTAGCCCCAGAGTAGACTCCTAACCCAGGAGTGAATACCAAACCTTTGGGGTGAAAGCTATGCCTGTGCCTGGAATCCCAGGTTTCTTATTTCTGACTGAGCTCTGCATTGGGAAGGAGCTGGAAACATCATGAGGCCGGAAGCTGAGGCCTTTTGACACAGCCCAGGCACATCTGAAATACCCAGGGTTAGTGTTTAAATGGGGTATTAGGGAAAGGTTCTTCCCCCAGAGGGTGCTGGGCACTGCCCAGGCTCCCCAGGGAATGGGCACAGCCCTAAGGCTGGCAGAGCTCCAGGAGCGTTTGCACACTGCTCCCAGGGATGAACAGGGTGGGATTGTTGGGGTGTCTGTGCAGGGCCAGGGCAGGCTCCCATGATCCTTGTGCGTCCCTCTCTTCCAACTCAGGATATTCCAGGATTCTGTGAAATGAAGGTGATTGTCCAGTTCTACATGATAGAACTACCAGATGTTCCCAGGGCTCCTCATTCCAGGAGAAGACTGAAATGTGTTTGTCTCCTTGCTGCAGGGATCGTCCGAGAGCTGAAGAGCCGTGGCGTGGCCTACAAATCTCGGGACACAGCCATAAAAACCTGATGGGCCCTTGTGCTGCCTGGAGATCCCAGTGCTGCATAGAAAAGGCAGTGGGCACTGCTCCAAAACCTCTGAGCTTTATCCTGTAGGGAAGTGGGGCTGGACTTGGAGTGTGCTGGCTCAGCTCCCCTCGCTCAGTACCTCTGGACTGAACCACACCACAGACCACAGACATTTATCTGAGCCATGACAGGGGGGAGGGTGTGAGTAGAGCTGGGAAAGGGTGTTTAATCATGATGCTCAAGCTTTTTTACAATTGGTGTGGGAAACAGGGGATTTGGGAAATAGCTATGTAAATAGTTCAATAAAGCCCACTGCCTGGTCAGGGCTGGGTCCAGCTGTCCTCTGTCACTGGTTTCACCACTGCAGGGTGGTGAGATGGGGGGCTCACACTCACCCTGCCTGTGCCACACTGCAGAGCGTGCGATTGTCACTGCTTGTGCCATGGGCCACATTCCTGCCTTGAGAGCGAGATCCTGCCCTGGCTGCGCGAGGTGTCCTTCCATGGGGAAACCTGCAGCTGCCAGCTGGATGGAGCAGATATGGTGATGGCCTGTGCTTCCTGTGGAGTTGGTTACATGGAGGTCACAGAGCCCTGGGCCTGCAGGTCCTGTACAAGGGATGGGGTGGCAGGTTGGAGCTTCCAGGACCATCCACTGGCTGTTGCTGGGCTCCAGGGCAGGCAGAGCAGGACGAGCCCGTTGCTGGTGTGGTTGAGAGGCAGCACCAGGCCTTGCACACGGGTGGGGTGTACAAGCAAGGGTGGAAACGCCCACCCAGCCTCCTATTCTGCAGATCTGACTGTTACAAGTGTCAGCTTGCAAGTGTCTGTAATACTTGAACTCCTGAGGGATTTGGCCGTCTTGAATTACTTTGTTTCAGTGCAGCAGCACCCATCGATCAAGAAGGGCCGAGTCCTCGATCAGTAGCTCTGTGAAATAACCTTATTTTTCCTTCCTGAAATAATCCTGGAGCTGGAAAGCTCAAGTTTTGTTTTCTGGAGACAGGTAATGGAAGTAGAGCCTGAAAATTGCACTTGGTCTGGGATGAGAGCAGCTGCAGCACAGGGAATTCAGGACCGGCTGAGGAGTTACTGCCAGGAGTGCAGAGGTGATGCCCTCTCTGCACTGCTCTAGTTTGTAGAGTTGGCCATGAGAAATGAGTCCCAGGTGGCCCAGGTCAGACAGAACATGGCCTCCTGTGGAGATCTGGAGCAGAAATGTGATGGGAAAAGCCTGGAGCACAGGGAGGCTGGAGGGGAAGGTGCCTTAAGCCACCTTTTGCATGGGCCCTTGCAGATGTGGTGCTGAAGTAATGAGTATTTACTCAGTGCAGACCAGGGCCAAGTCAAGTCCTTGCTGGGCTCTGAGCTCCAGCAAATGTCTCCAGGTGCAGGTCACCTTTTGTGGAAAGAGCTGAAAGCACATCGGCCCCTGGTCTGGGGGTTGGACTCTCCTCTTGAATACAGGGAGCAGCAGGTTCGGTTCTGCAGTCAAAAGGGGGAGTTGACCATGACTTTGACACATCCCTGGTGAAATCAAAGCCCTTGAGCTGACTGGTGAATCATTCTTCAGGCTTGCTGGGTTGCAGTCTGGGCAGAAGATGGACTTTGGGAATTCCCAACAGGCCTGTGGGACAAGAGGTGTGACTGTTGCAGCAGCCCAGGGCCTGCCTCTGCAGGATGCTCGGGTTTAGGCATTCTGGGCATGCACCTCTGGGCCCTGGAGGGCAATTTTGGCCCAGCTGTGCCATGAGTGGCGCAGGATAACCTGGGATCTCCCCAGATGCATTTATCCCCTGTGGAATGGTCTGGGAAAGCTGCAGCCATGGGCTGTCTGGGCAGCCTGACACATTCAGGATGGAAGGGGACAAGGAGGATGAGGTGGGTGGCTCTTTCTCCAGCTGGCTGGAGATGGTTTTGGGCGGCAAGGGTTTGGCTCCAGCCAGGCTGGGAGGATGTGGGATGACACATCCACCCCGCTGCCTCACGCTGGTAGTGCCACGGGGTGGCAGCACGGTCTTGTGCTGGGGCTGGGAAACTGCTGGAGACCGACTGAGGCACAAGCTCCATTTTCTGCTGTTTCACAGCATTTTCTGTGCTGTTTCACAGCACCTTTCAATCCAGCTGCCTTCCCCTGTCTGCAGGGAATGGCCATGCTGGAGCTGACTCAAGGCTGGAGCCACATCAGGACCTTGTCCCCTGGCCCATGATGCAAAGGAGGTGATGAGAGGGCTCTGCACAGGACCCTGAGCAGGATGGGCTTGTATGGCTGGGGTTGCTGTGGGGCTGAGGCTCCGTGGTTCTCATCTCCCTTCCTGGGAAGCTGCAGTCACCGCTCAGGGCTGGGAACTTTGCTTAGGAAATTGTCCCCAGGGAGCAGCGTGCACTGTCACTGTGCATCTCGGGGAAACTGAGGGGGTTTGGAAACCCTGCAGAGACCTCACCCCTTGCTAGAAACCCAAGTGCTCCAGGATATGTAGAGTTAAGACTGGCCGGAGTGGCAGTGCAGATGCAAAGGAGCCACCCCAGTGAGGAAAATGAGGGTGGTTGCCCTCGAAGGCTGCACCTCCTGTGGCTGTAGCGCTGCCTAGAACGCGATGCCTCTCACCAGGCTGGCCCCTGAGCCCATTCCCTGCGACCTCCCTCACACCGCGCAGCCCCGGTGATCCTCTGCTCCCGCAAGGCTCCCAAAAGCAGCCCTTCAGTGAGACTCCAGCCCCGGAGCTGTCTGGGGTATGTACGAGAAAAAAAAACAAACGATGCGGAGCTTTATTCGCTGCAAAAAGTAGGGCAGGGAGCTCTCACGTTGAAGAAACCGGAGGAAAAATGTGCGGCAGCAGCCGGAGTGGGATTCGGGAGAGAAAAGCGTCAACGGGCTGGGAGCTGAGATATGAGTCAGGACGGCTCCTCCCCCTGCACCAAATGACGCTCAAATGTTTCAGCTAGGCCCAAAATGCTGCAGGTTTGGCACCCGAGCAGCCTGGCAGATCTAGGCGGCAGGGCCAGGGCAGCCTCGGCAGCGAGACAGGAAACACGAGCCAGTGGATTTTCGTGCGGGTTTTGAGAACCGATACCCCGGCTCTCCTTGCGGACGAGAAAAGCGACTTTCCAAACCGCAGAGCCCTCGGTGCCTCTGCAAAGGCAGCTGCCGGGAAATGCCTGTCCCCACCTGCGCGGGCCCCCCGGCACTGCCCGGGGACAGGGACCTGCCCCAGCCGGGTCAAGGCGGCCCTCGGCCTCACTTGGGCCACCCGGGCTCCAGGTGAGGGGGAACGTGTACGAGAGCACGTTGGACCCTGCCCAGGGGGCCGAGACAGGGTCACTCCCCCATTCTGCCCCCGGGGCTGCTCTGTGTCTGCTACACTGAGGTGTTGCCAGCGCTGGCAACCGCATCATGGAATCATGGAATGGTTTGGGCTGGAAGGAACTTTAAAGACCGTCTTGTTCCCTACCTTGCCATGGGCAGGGACACCTTCCACTGTCCCAGGCTGCTCCAAGCCCCGTCCAGCCTGGTCTTGGACACTTCCAGAGGCAGCCACAGTTTCTCTGGGCACCCTGTGTGAGGGCTTCCTCACCCTCGCAGGGTAGAATTCCTTCCCAATACATCCCATCTAACCCAGGCCTTTATAAATTGTCTCTCTTCTTTCCTGTAATTTCCCTTCAGGTACTGGAATGCCATAGTTAGGTCACCCTGAAGCTTCTTTTTCCATGCTGAACAATTCCAATTCTCTCAGCCTTTCCTGATAGGAGAGGTGCTCCTACTCTCTGAGAATTCTTCAGGCTTGCTGGGGTGCAGTCTGGGAATTCCCAACAGGCCTGTGGGACAAGAGGTGTGACTGTTGCAGCAGCCCAGGGCCTGCCTCTGCAGGATGCTCAGGTTTAGACTTCACTCTAAATTCACTTTCACTTGCTTCACTGGCTCCCAGTGTGGACTTGGACTTTCCCAGGTGCCTTTTGGTCACCCTGTGTGCCTGGGGGAACTGGTTATCTCAGGGATGTGGAAACCCTTGGGGACAGATGGTAGGGGTGGAGGAAAAGCCTCGAACAGACCCCCACTTAAGACTGTTTTCCTTGGAAACTGGCTGAGGAGACCTTGGCAGGTGGAGGTGATGGGGAAGATGACCTGAGTTGTCCTGGTACCTGGAGTGAAATGCTGCTGTAGTGAGGATGGCAAAGCCTGGGGCATGCCAGGAATGGGTGCCCCATCCTTCCTGTCACCTCCATGTCGGGGCACATGGGCAGAAGCTGCCAAGGCCCTTGTGTCTGATGTGGGGAGAGGAGGAACCCAGGGCCAGATTTGAGCAGCAGCAGGAGGGGGGCAGGTTTTTTTTGGGGGGGAGGTGGGGAGAGGGCAAGCTACAAGAGCTCTCAAAGCATGGCAGGAACAGGGCCCAGCTGCCATGTGCCCATCCCAAGGGGTCCTTGGTGCACTGGGATGGAGGCAGGTGGGCAAGGAACTGGGATGTGCTCTCTGCTCAGGGGATCTGTGAGGAAACAGGGAGCTCCAATGCATGATGGGTCCTCTGGGTGCTTTCCCCTCAGGAACTGCAGTGGAAGGAAGAGGCTCTGCCTTGTGAAGGGGAGAGACTGGTGGGTTCCTGACAGAGGCCTGCAAAGGGCACCTGGAAGGGGAATATCCACCCCTTGTGAGCTCAGGGCTGTCCGCAAAGAGCCCTAAACTGCGTCACGGTGGATACACCTCCAAACCCATGGGTCTGCCCACAGAGTTGGGGTTCTGGAGTCTAATGAGGGGTCCCAACCCTCCTCTAGACTGAGATCTTTCACCTCCCTGGTCTACTCCATCATGGGAAGGGAGATGCAGAGGGTTGGGAGGGGCAGAGTGGAGTCTCAGCTCAGTAGTGGAGGTGGCTGGGAGTGCTGAGGACACATTTCTTGAGGGCACATAGCAAAGTGAGACCACAGCTGAAGTCCAAGGAGGGATTTGAGAATCTGATGGTATCTCCACATCCCCAGCTCTCCCAGACCCCCTGCTGCATCCCAGTGGCACTTGTCCTTCCCTCCTCATGGCCAGCTGCATGTCACCCAGGCTGATGCTGGTGCTGGGCTGGAAGGGGCTTTTCCCCTCCAAGGGAATGGTCCTTCTGCATGGGCAGTTGCAGAAGAACCACTGAGTGCCCAAACAGAGCTCTGGGACTTGTTTTGGGAAAGGACATTGCACCTCTGGACCCCAAACAGCCCAGGTGTGTGGTGCAGGGCAGCACATTCCAGTGGCTGCAGGATCCATCCCCTTGGCCAGCTGGGGGCTTCAGAACTGCATAGCTGGCCTGGAAAGGTGCTGGGAAAGGGCCATCAATGAGGCTTCGGGGAGATGCTTCTGAATCTGCTTCAGAAGCACGGAAGTCAGTGGTGACTGAAGATGCTTCCTGGCAGCCCTGAATGCCTGTCCCCCCTCCTCCATGTCTCTTGCCCTCAGAGATGCTCAGCTATTCCTACTCTTTGTCTTGGAGGGTCAAGGTCAAGGGACAGCAGGGTTTGTCACCACAGAGCTCAGCCCTGCACCTCCTGAGCCCATCCTTCGCTGGGAAATGCACAGCCCAGCCTCGTGGTTCTCATCCCTCCTTCCCGGTATCCCTGCTGGGCTCTGTCCCACAGCATCCTCCATCCCAGGAAGAGAGGGAAACAGGAGTCGCTCATGTGCAGCAGCGGATGCTGTGGGGGCCCCTCCAGCGCCCCCGGACCATGGGTCCCCTTCCCCCACCTGCGTGGCCGGTGGCAGCAGGTGCCACGGAAAGTGACGGAGCGCCCCAACCCCGGCCCAACCGCCCCGCGCCCGCCATTGGCGCAGCCGGGCCGCGATTTTCTCCATATTTGGGCAAATCCAGCGCCGTGTCCCCCGCCCGCCCGCGTCACTTCGCCTTTTTGAGGTTTCCCTTCGCGCTCTCATTTGCCTCCCGCCCGCCGCCTCCGTGGCCCGGCAGTTTCTGGTTGAGTCACTTTTAACGGCCCCGCTCCCGCCCGGCCTCGGCAGGCAGGGCCGAGGGGCTGGCAGCACTCCGGGAGCTCCCCGGACATCCCGCTCAGGGCCTCATCCCGTGCCCGGTGGGGAAATGGGGCTCGGCCCACGGCGGTACCACAGCCCCTCTTTTGGGTGCAGGGGTGACCTCTCAGCCGTGCCGCAGGTGCTGCAATTCTTTCTTGAAGGTTTGCCATGATGGTGGCAGACAGTGCTCTTCCCATCCAAAAAGCTCTCAGGGGCAGTGCTTGGCACTCCTGATTTTTTGCTGCTGCAGATGTCCCTAGCATCTGCTCTCCTGGAGAGAGAGGGCTCAGAGCCCTCTGTCCCAGGGGTCTTTTAGGAGGTCACTCTTTGCACTGTCAAGCAGAGAGAGCCGTGCCCCCCACCCCGTGCCTCTGTCCTGTGTTCTCAGAGGGACGTGGTGTCATTAGGCTTCAGTGTGAACAGTGAACTGACTGGGACACTGTGGCTCCTTTGGGGCCTGGCCAGGAGATGCTACAGCTTGGCTGTGCATCCAGTGGCTCACCTGGCCACTTTCCCACTGGCCCCAGGGCAGTGGAAGCGGCTCAGGGAGGGTTTGGGTGAGACCATCCTGTTCCTCCTTCTCCTCTTCCTCTTCCTTCACAAGGTGCCAGTTGGATGGAAGCCGTGGGGTGCTGGATGGAGCCATGGGGTGCTGGGTGGGGCCATGGGGTGCTGGGTGGATGTGCAATGTGGTGCTGGATGGAGCCATGGGGTGCTGGGTGGATGGGAATCACATGAGCGTGGCGGGGCAGCTGCCCGTCCTCACCACCGGCAGGGTTCACAGGCCGGGCTGAGGCGCCGGCAGGAGCTCGTCTCCCAGCCCTAGGGCTGAGGGCAGCACAGCACTTCCCCTGCCGGCAGCGAGCGCCGCAACCGCAGGCGAGGAGGGGAAGTTGCTGCAAGGCCGATAAGAAATATCAGCGCTTTCGCAGCGCCTCGGCTGCACAGCCCGACAAGGGCCCTTCCCCCTGCCGAGCGCTGGGCCCAGCGGCGACGCTGCCCCGGCCTCGGGCTCCTGCTGCCCTGCGCTCCCCGATACTGGGAGAGTTACTGGAAAAGGAACAGCCCTGTGGGCAGAGGGGACCTCGGTGCTGCAGGATGGCAACACCCGCGGTGCTCCATGCACAGGGAATTTTGGGGCGCATGGCAGTGTCTGACCTGCATCCAGGTGCCCTAAACGAGGGCAGCGGAAGGCAGAGTGGGGGGTGATGCCTTGGGGGGTCATGGTTTGTCTCAGAGAGCTGCATCCTGGGGTCCATCAGCAAGACCCTGGGAGATGCTGAGCAGGGGGGCAGAGTGTGGAGAGGGGCCTTGGGAAAGCAGGGGACCAGATATTCTCATGAGGTTCTCAGGAGAGGAAACGCAGCTCTTTCAGCTCCCCTCAACCCCAAAAAGCTCCTGGGGCTCCTTCAGACGGACATGAGTGGAACAGGACCAAATGATGCAGAGCCAAGGGCTGGAGTAGGAATTTCCACTGCCTTGTTTGCCAGCCAGTAAAATTAACCAATGGCTGGGGAATGTGGTAAGTTCATCATCAGCTGGAGACTTTCAGAGACCTCGTCAGAGCCCAAGGAACCAGATCTGCTGATTTCTTCCTTTCTGAGACCTGAGCAGGCAGAAGGAAACCAGCCCATGACCCAAAATGTCATATCCCTCATCTGTGCTGGCCTGGGGAAAGAGGAAGCGTTGCCTCCCCCCACTTCTCTGCTGGGAAAGCGCCTGTGGCCCCTCTGCATGGCCCCTCAGCAGCACAGGCAGGTGCTGGGCTGGGCTCTGCTTGCTAGGGACCCCATTTTGGGAAGGCACAGCTTCCTCCCTGCTGTCATCCTGCACATCCCCAGCTCTGGCCACGTGCTTCACTCTCCCCTGACATTTTCTCTTTGGGTGCAGTCACCCCCAGCCACCTCTGTTCAGAAATATTTTCATCCTGCTTTGCCCCATGGTCAGCCTCAAACTCAGGTTTCTTCATTGTCATTGGGCACAACTTTTCACCCTGTCCCCTCCTCCCAGCCTGCAGTATTTACCAGGGACCAGTTTGTCATCAGCCAGAAGCATGGCCTTGACCCTGGGCCACAGAGGGAAAGTCCCTCAGCAGCACCTTTGGCATCAAATCTCTCTCTGGTTACCCCCCAAAAGGCTCCTTTCTCTGCTGTAAGAGTGTGGTTGCCTGTACCCTGTGCAGTTTTCACCCTTTGTGATGGCACCCACCACTGCTGGGGAGTGTCCCATGGCACTCAGGTGGCTGATGGCACTGGGGGATGTCTCCAGGATGGTCTCTGGGTTGGCAACAATCTGCTGTCAGGCACAGGGTGGGATTGTTTTGGTGTCCTGTGCAGGCGAGGAGCTGGATTTTATGATCTTTGTGGATCCTTTCCAAATGAGGATATCCTGTGGTTCATACCAAAAATTATATTTACATGTTTCAGGTCCCCAGGAGGGCCAGTCTGGGAGGCACCCAAAGTCACCTGGCATCAGGAGGCCACCCCATGGACCCATCCTGCACGTGGTGGCCTCTGCCATGGATGAATGGCTGCCTACCACAGGCCCCTGGCGAGGCAGCACGATGCTCCTGGGCTCAGAGCTGCCAAAAGGGCCCTGGAAGATATCACCAACAGCACTTACATTCCTTGCTGAATTTCTCTCCAGCACAGGGAGCACAGTGTCCCCAGCCCCATGACCATAAGGGATGGAGATGGGCACAGGGCCAGGGAAGGGTGGGAGACAGGGCAGCCCCTAGTGGCCCAAGGCACAGGCTTCTGATTGGTTTTTTCTGCTGAAACTCCCACCAGCCTTGGTTTGGAAAGGGCTTTCCAACCAATTCCCTCTCTCCTAAAGCCTCCTTTACCTGCTGCCATCAGCACACATGCAGCTCAAGTGAAATCACTTCTGCCTGTGCTGCTGCTTGGTTATTTTTGGCTTTGCTCTTCCCCTGTCTCTTGCAAACCTCACCAGTACAGTTTTTTTATACATTTCTGTCTAGATTATCAATGTTGAGAGTGAATTGCATTGGCCTAAAAAGAAGCCTTTGGCAGAGGCACATGAAAACCAGTGCAGGGACAGACATGGCCCCATTTATGGTCAGTTTTGGGGATTTAAGTTTGTAGGTTTTGATCTAGTTTAGTGGTGGGCTTACCCTGGCACTGGGATGGGGTGGTGCTAGCCGTGCAAAATCCACCTGCTCTGTGTCCCAGCACCATCCCAGTGCCGTCACCAGGGCCATTGTGACCTGGATGTGCCAACCTCCAAACCCAGCTTTCGGTTTTCTTCCCGGGACCTCACATCCCTGTTGGTTGCTGCAGCTGCCCGGGGCCAGGGGAAGTTTGGTGCTGCCGAGCCCTGAGGGGGTGAGAGGCTCCAGGAAGCCGCTTATGCCATGTGTTTCCTAAAGCAAGGTTTAGGGACCGTCACTCGCTGGCACCTGTGTCCCCACTGCTTCACCCCAGTGACCAGGCAGCCCCTGAGTCTTGCAGCCCCTGCCACAGACTTCTGGACCCTCCATGGGCAGGAACTGCCCCCATGCAGGTCCCACCACTAAGATGGGGCGAGGGGCCACAGTGTAGCCGAGCAGCTGTGGGAGGTGAATTCAGTTACTGTCACCCTGTGCAAACACCTTTTTTTTTTTCCCTCTTTCTTCCTTTCTTCTTTTTTTTTTTTTTTTTTTTTTTTTGTACAAACATGTTTGTTGCTGTCAGCAGCAAAGCCCATGAGAGCGTAACCGGCTGGTGCTTCCTGGCCCGGTGCTGGGCCGGCTGCGGTTGGGCTGCGGGGCGGCGCTGGGTGGGACCGGCACCGTTATCTGCTCCGCAGCGACGGCTCTTCCTGTGGTGGGGCCACGTGGGCAGGATGGGGTTAAAAGCAGCCCCGCGCCCCACAGGGGCCCATTGCTCCCCAGCCAGCACCTCATGCAGCACCCCACAACACTGGCAGCGGCACCCAGCACGGGCCACCAGCACCTGGCTTGGGCCACCAGCACCTGGCACTCACCTCCACGCCCGGTGTGGGCCATTGGCACCTTCGTGGGTCACCCACACCCAGCGTGGGCCATCGGCACCCAGCGAGAGCCGCCCGCACCCGAGCCGGTAACGGGGATCCGGCGAGGCGCCCGCGCGGTGCTGGGGGAGCGGCACGGGGCGTCCAGGGGCGCCGGCAGCCGTGGCCCTGGTGCCACCGTGAGGGGGGCAGTGGGTGCCAGGGGC
This sequence comes from Hypocryptadius cinnamomeus, assembly GCA_013400635.1. NCBI lineage: Eukaryota > Metazoa > Chordata > Aves > Passeriformes > Zosteropidae > Hypocryptadius > Hypocryptadius cinnamomeus. The sequence goes on along the minus strand of VYZP01049890.1, from coordinate 203,383 downwards.
CGATGACAGGTAAGGGGGGCACAGTGGGGTGGCAGGGGAGGAGGTGCCGTGCTGGCAGGCGGGCAGAGGCAGGAAGTGCCCAAAGCAGAAGTGGCACCCAGGGGGTTTTTGGCGGCAGCCAGGACGGGACCGGGTGGACGTGGAGGCTGGTGTGGCAGGTGAGGCTCTTGGGGCTGGGTGGTCTCACTCGTGGGGACCTGTGGGTAACCCCAAAGGGCTGTGGGGGCATCCAAAGCATCTCCCTGCGTCTGGCAGATGGGCTGAGGGGGGGCCCAAGCGGAGCGCCAGGACAGGGAGCTCCCATCCCCCAGGGATGGGGCAAAGGGGACTTCAGTAAAGGATGGGAGGACAAGGAGGGTCCCCATGAGGACATTCCAAGAGGGACCCGTTGCCGTAGGATCTCCGTCACGGGGACAAGGCAGTGCAGGGGGTCCCTGTCACGCAGATGGCATTTGCTGTGGGCTCACCACCACAGGGACAAGGCAAAGGAACCCTCTGTGGCCAGGATGCAACTTAGGTAGGGTCCCCTCATGGGGACTTGGCATAGTGGTCCCTCTGTGACGCAGATGGGATTCGAGGGACAAAGATGGAGTTTCAGGTGGGATCTCACCCTTGGGGTCCAGACATGGGGGTCCTCTGGGACTGGGGTGGGGTCTGAAGGGCAGCAATGGAGCTGAAAGTAGAATCTCCCCTATGGGGATGAGGCAAGGGGGTCCTTTGGGAGTGCGATGGGAGGCGGAGGTGTCCCCATGGGGTCAAAGCAAACGCACCCTCTGTGCCTAGGAGGAGGTTTGAGAGGGGGTGATGGGGTTTGCAATGTGGAGCAGGCATTAAAAGCAGGGACAGGGCATTTGGGTTCTCTGTGACCAAGATGGGGTCCTTCCTTTGGGAATGAGTCAAAACTGTTCCCTATGACCAGGATAAGGTATTAAGTGGCCTCCCTGCATTGGGGAAAAAGTGAGGGCACCCCCTGTGCCCAGGACAGGGCTCAAGGTGGAACTATGGGGTATGAGGTAGGATCTCACCCATGGGTAAAAGGTGAGGATGTTCCCTGATCTCAGGATGGGGGTTTTGGGGGGATAAGGGAGGGCAAGGCAGGACCTCCCCCCAAGATAAGGATGTCCCCTATGCTTGGCCTGGCTCCCAGGAAGTGACACTGCCGTAGGCTCTCTGTCCTGGGGCCAGACCAGACCTGCTGTTCACATCTGTGGCCACACCAAGGCCAGAGGTGCCCCATGGCAGGGCCACGTGGGGTGTGGCAGTGGCCCCATGTGGGGGAAGGAGCTCCACGCCGAAGGAGAGCGGCCGCCGACAGCGACTGAGAGACAGTGCAGTCACCCATAAAGTAGAAAGCACTACTAAACAGCACTGCAGGGTGTAGTGTTTCCTACTTTATGGATGAGTGTACTGTGGGCTACGGAGAAGAGAGCACGGAGCAGCACCAGACCCACGAGCCCATCGTGATCCGCCGTGGGCCAAGAGCGCCGACGGGCCCCGCCTGGCTCACAGCACCCACCCAGAGCTCCACCACCCTCCTGGGGATGCTCTGCTTGTCCCCACGTGTCTCCCTGGCACCTGGGATGGCCACGTGGGCGGGAGGGGCCAACGCAGTGTCCCATGAGTGCCACTGAAGGGACCCATCCCATTGGCGTGAGCCTCGCACTGAGAGGCCAGGTAGGCAACAAAGCCTCCCATGCACATTTTTTCCCCCATCTTCATTTTCCACATGGTGAAGCTCTGGGAAGAGCTGGGCAGAGGAACAACACGGAGCATGGGAGGCAAAGTGGGGTTTCTGGTGATTGCTGGGTTCAGCAGGGTGAGGGACTGCTAAATAAAACTCTTTTGGTATTGACTTGTGGATTTTTTTATGCAATTCCTGAGAACTGAGGAAAAGCTCTTTGCCGTGCCCAGGGCCACGTGCAGTGAGGTCATTCTGGATTTGGAGCTTTGGGGAACCTGGGGAACACCACAGCTGGGGGTGGTAGCCGGCAAATCTCAGCCCATTGGCACAGGACTGTCCCCTTCAGCCCCTCGAGGGTCACCAGCAAAGCCGCTGTGTCCCTGGCCATGGTCACAAGGCCACGTGAAGCCAAAAAATCCTCCTACAATCCCAGTCTCCCTCCATCCACACGCTCCTGGCCTGTGTTTCCTGATGGTCTAAAACCAACCCAGCTTTCACAGAGGAGGTTTGGTGCTTGTTCCCAAATGTCAGCTCCCAAAACCCCTTCAGGCATCATCCCTTTGTCTTTGACTCCCAATGTCCTGCCTGTGGAAGAGAGCATCTAAAAATAGTAGGAAAAAAAAATAAAAATACCTTTAAATACTTTTTTTTTTTAAACCCAAATGTCAGTGGAAAGTTTTTACATTTTGTAAAACTTCTTATGCTGGTCTCGGGATCATTTGGGGGGGTTTACTGAGTTTGTGGTATTTTTCTTTCACTGAGCTTTCCAGAAATGACTGGGGTATTTTACTTCTTGCTGTCCCAGCTTTCCCATGTTCCCTGGTTTTGTGGCTGTTCAAAGGGGATGTGGAAGGAAAAAAAAATCAAATCAAAACTGTCGTCATGGTCACAAGGAGACAAGTTTTTAAACAGTAAAAACGAAAAAGGGCTAAAAAAAACCCCAAGCAGCCACTGCAGACTGCCCTGAGCAGCTTCCAGTTTGTGGGCAGTGGGAGGGAAAAGCAAATTCACATTTTTAACGTGCAAAAGCCTTGAAAATTTACCTCCTAATAATGTACATTCAAGTACTAGGAAGGATAAATATCCAATTTTCATGCCCAAGGTCTACTGTGGTTACAGATACTACTCCGTGGTCACTGCTGGGAGAGACAGTTGGAAAGGCAGTTCTTGCTGAGAGCAGCAAAACAGAAACTGCTACTTTTTTCCTGTTTTTTTAAATGAAAACCCTCCATTTTTCAAGCCCTCCCTCCATCCTAAAGGCATTTTAGCAGGTTACTGCAAGGAAATGTGTCCTGTCCCTGTTGGGGTGAGCTCCTAGTCTCCACAGGACCTCGCTGTGTTCGTCTGTTCCCTGGCTGATGCCACACAGGCTGACCCAGAAATGCCCCGAGCAGGGCAGGGTTTGGGGCTGAGACCCCTCTGGGGGTGGTGGGGGGTGCGGATGTCCACCCCAGAACTCTCAGGATGGCTCTGGAAGAGCTGTAGGGACTGACAGAGCCCAGCCAGGCTCTCGCCAGGCTCTCCTGCACAGCCTCAGTGCCTGAACTGGTGTTGCCATGCCACACCACACTGTCTGCAGCTACCAGGGCTGGGGCTCACTGTGACCTCTGGCAGGGCCAGCCCAGCACATTCCTTTCCTAGGTTATTTTTAACAGGGGTTCTGTGCCAGTGCTGCTCCAGAGTGTGGAGCCGTTCCCTGCCAGTGTCCATGTGCTGCTGGGGATGGCAGGATGGGGATGGGAGAATGTGGCCATGTGCATCTCCTCCTTGGAGCTGCTCCAGGACACATCAGACCTCAGGCTCAGGAAGTGGGAATGGGAGCTGGAGGGCTCTGCTGGCAGAGCAGGCGCCCACTTGTGTCACTGCACATCCCTGCAGCCACCAGCATGGCTCATGAACAGAGACAGGAGGGATCACGTGCTGCAGCCATTCCCAAGGAACTGCTAGAAAGAGGGTGGGAATGGGTTGGCACCTGCCAATCACCTCAGCCTGGAGGTGCCCCTGAGTGCTGACACACATCACTGCCCCCATACCCTGGGGACCTCTCTCAGGGGTGCCTTGGCCACTCATGCTCATTCTTGTGCTTCTTTCCAGTCAAAACCACAGCAGAGCTCACACTGCCCACTCCAGTCCCTGCTGGAATCCCCAAAACCAGGGGAGTACCTCAACAGGACTCATCAGGCACTAACTGGACTTAATTGCCTGTAGGACCTGCAGGTGCTGGACCAGGAGCATCAGTGAGGCTCAGCCCTGGTTCTTCAGGCCTTGGCTGGGCTTTTGTAAGTAAAGCTCTGTTGGGTCTGGTCTCCTCAGCAGGCCCTGGATCATCACTGTAAGAATCTCATCTCCAGCCACATGTGCTGGCTGGAGCCCAGACCAACCAGTTTGTCTCTGGCCCTGCACCTGGCTGGAGCCTAATCTGTAGCCCCAGCTCTGTCTCCTCCTGATCCTGACTGGGGTCCCTGTCCTGGTTCATCTGATCTTGTCTGGGGCTGTCCAGGGACCCCATTACCACTGTCCTGCTCAGAAGCTCTGGGACGGTCCCCTGGGGTTTGAGGACGCTGTGTGTTCTGGATCACACTTGGGTTCCCATTTGCTGCTCACTGTGGAGCAGCCCTGTCCTTGCTGCTCCCTGATGGAGAGCACAGGGAGCACCATGCACTGGATCCCTGTCCCTGCACGACCAGGCACAGACCCAGCTCCCTGGAGACCTTTGGAGAGCAGTGGGAGCTGCTGTAGGGCCCTACTGGGATCCTTTGTTATCTCCCCACGTTTGAGCTGTTGATCTTGAGCTCTCCAGTGTCACTGTTGCTCTTAATTTTCTCTATGTCATCACCTCCTTTCCATGAGCCTGTGGTTTCCCCTGTCCTGGAGAGTTTCAAGGATCTTTCTAGGTCTCCTCTGCAGGGAGCACAGCCCCACAGCAGATCCCTGGGTGACTTGGAGGACCAAGGGGACCTGAAGCACTCCATCCCCGTAGCCCTCATGAGAACTTTGTGACTCAGAGCTCAGGGACCTCATGACCCACTGAGTCTTCAATAGCCCAGATAAATTTTTCCTCTAACCTTTTTAAGTAGACTTAATAAGACTTTAAGGACTTATCCAGCTGTAGGCTGGCCAAGATATGAAAGATCATCTCCAGCTTCCCAAGCTCAGGGCCTCAGGAGATATCCTCTCCCCAGGAATGGTGTGGGGTTAGGGTTAGGGTTAGGGTTAGGACACCCCATCCTTCACTTCACCTAACTGGGGCTTTCACTGAAGGCTGTGGGTGATCCCAACTTGAGCCTGGGGGATCCCTGGCCCCTTTCTCCAGGGCAGTCAGCCCCAGCAGTGCCGTGGAGCCAGGTGGGTCTGGCACAGATGAGTGGGACAAGGGGAAAGATGCTCGGGGGACAGTGGTGGCAGCATGTCCCAGATGAGTGAAGCAGAGCCTGTGAGCAGCACAGGGCAGTGTAAGCACAAAGCAAGCAGGGGTTCTGAGAAGGCTGACAGCCACACGAGATCTTATCAGGGTGCATTTCTCCTCCCACTCCTCCTAATGAAACCTGCATGTTCTGTCTCCCTGGGGAGCTGAGCAGTCCCTGGGCATTCTTCCACACTGGTTTAGCACCTGTGGAGCCTGCCTGGTACCTTGCCAGGGGGAACAGCCATTGGCAGGAACTGAGGGGATCTGAGCAGTGGGAGATGGTGAGATCTACCCTGACCTGTTCCTGCAGCAGAAGGAGCCACATAAGCTGGTGGTTTGAAGGTACATGAGTACCTGAACACACAGGAAGGTGGGATCAGTTTTCTGGAATCTTCTCTTTGGTCTGCTGGCTGCATTTTCTGCTCATTACAAGCTTGGGGCTTCCCTCCATCATACACAAACACCCCTTAGGAATGAGCTTGGAGATACGGGATTCAGGTGGGATGGCAGAGTCCTGCATGCTGTGAGAGGTGACTTTTAGCCACACCCAGATGTAAGAGAGACTCTGCCAGACCCAGTGATAACTCCCTACACACAGGGCCCATCCAAGTGGGTCTTACACCCGTGGCAGTCAGCAGTGAATTTACTGTCTCGACGGTGCCTTGCCTGTGCTGCCTGGGCTCAGGCAGATGTGACACACGGCTGATGGCGTTGGGTTCAAGAGGTAACGCATCTGCTCATCTGGATGGGCTGGAGAAGCTGCTCAAAGGAAGTGCCTACAAAGTGGTGTCTGACAGGGACACTGAAAACCCCCACGGGACCTCTTCTGGAGAAGGTGGGCCCCAGGCAGGTTCTCCTGGTGGCTCCACCGCCATAAAGGGAGCAGCACGTGTGAGCTGCCAAATGCCACCTCCATGCTGCAGCAGGGAGGCACCAGCAGTGGGACTGAGAGCTATTACCACACACAAGGACGTGGGGAGGCAGGACCTGTCCCAGCTGCTCAGGGGTTTGGGGATCATCAATCCCTCTTGGGTTTGGGATCAGCAAACCTTGGTCTGCAGTGGGTCAAGCATTGAGTGGGGATGGGGAACAGGGCCAGACAGATGTCCCCCAGGGTGGCCCAGTGGTTCTCCCCTGAGCATCACTAACTGTGCAGCCTGATGTATGATGTGATCTTCTTCAAAGACACAGCACGGCAGGAGGAGGCAGGGAGAGACGGAGCACACGCCCGCCTGCTCTGTGTGCTCGGGGATGGCGGTGCCCGCTTGGCTGTAGCGTTATGCTGTGAACTCCTGTCGGCAAGGATCATATCAACCACCCCTGCCCGCCCGCACCACGCTCTGCCACTTGTCCCGGGCGTGCTGCAGGTGGGGCCCAGCCCTTTTCAGAAGAGGGTTGTTTCCAGCACGGTGTGTCTAGGAGGTAACGAGGTTTAGCTCACACGGAAAGAAGGTGTGCAAGCACGCCTGGGAAAGAACCAGGCATCCCGGGCAGAGCTGAGGGCATCCCCAGGGCAAAGTCGGGCATGTCTGGGGCAGAGATGGGCATCCTTGCAGCAAATCAGGCATCCTGGGGCAGAGCTGAGCATTATCGAGGCAGAGATGGGCATCCCTGGGGCAGAACGGGGCATCCTGGGGTAGAGCTGAGCATCCCCGGGACAGAGCTGAGCATCCCGGGGCCAGAGTCGGGTATCCAGAGCCAGAGCTGAGCATCCCGGGGCCAGAGTCGGGTATCCAGAGCCAGAGCTGAGCATCCCGGGGCCAGAGTCGGGTATCCAGAGCCAGAGCTGAGCCACGGTGTGGGGAGGATGCGGCGCAGGGGGATGCGGGCTCAGCGCGGCTGCCCCCCCGCCGCCGCCTCATCAATAGGCAGCAGACCCCGCTCCCGCAGCGTTGCCGTGGAAACGGGCGGAGCCGCCGCCATTGGCGGCCCGGGGCGCGGCGCGGCCCCCCCGGGGTGCCCGGCCCGGCTCCGTATTGATGACTCGGCGGCGGCTGCGCCGGGGGCTGCCCGGGGCCGCGGCGAGGGGCTGGCAGCTCCCCCGGCCCCTCCGCTACGTCATGGGGCCGGGGGCGGCGGGGGCCTGAGGGCGGCGGGAGCAGCCTCCGCACGGGGAGCCGCGGATCCGGGCGGGGACGGAGCCATTCCCGGTGCGGGACGGAGCCATTCCGGGTGCGGGAATGTTGCTGCTGCGGCCGCCCCCGACCCCGGTCCCGCCGCGGAGGAGCGCGGCCCGGGCTGCTCCCGCCGCCGTTCTGATGCCTTCGGCTTTCCCTTGCCGGCTCCCGACACCCCGGGCGAAAGCCGGTGCGGAGTGAGCCCAGCCCTGCCCCAGCCATGCAAGAGCCGGAGCGCGGCGTGCCCGGCGCGGCCGCGGGGCACAGCGGTGTCCCCGCCGCCTCCGCCCGCCCGGACCTGGACACGCGTGAAGGCGCGGGGGGTGACACGGCCGGCTGCCAGCTGTCCCCGGGGTCGGAGCAGGACGGAGCACCCCAGCCCCAGGAAGAGTCCTCGGGAACTCCCTGCGTCCCTCCGCCGGACCCCCAGCGGGTTCACTCCGCACCGGAGCTCGTCAGGCCGCTGCGAGCGATGGAGCGGACAGAGAGACCCCCCAAGGTAAGGCGGGGGTCGGGCTGTGTTTGCTCATTCTGGGGGAGAGGCGGGAGGATGCCACCTCCGTACGAGACGGGAACAGGGAATTGGGAGCGCGGGACTGCGGCTGAGCCATCCCCAAACCATCCCCGTGGGGCCGGCACCTGCCACAGCCGCTGCCACGCACCCGCGCCAGAGAAAGGAGCCTTTGCTGCCCTTCAGCAGGGATTTCCAGCTGCGTCTGCCCTGGAAGACGCTGGAGCTGGTGGGGGGTCTTGCCGGAGCCCTGACGGAGCCAGCGCTGGGCAGAGCCCACCTCGAATAGGCACAGCCATGCACCAGCCAAGGCTGAGCCGTCCCTGCGGCATGTCCCCGTTCCGGCAGCGTCAATGGCTCTGCGGGTAGTGGAAGGGACATGACTCACTGCCACCCTCTTCCAGAGCATCCCCTCTCCTCTCTGGGAAGCCCTGGAGGGCTTGGGGCACCTCCACTGCAGGAGGAACCAGCCCCTGCAGGCATCACCCAGGCACCTCGGGGCAGGGCAATGCCCGGCCCCTGCAGCATCTCCCTAAAAACAGCCCAAAAGGCTTCCTCAGAGTCTCACCGCCTTGATCTAGGTCACGGAAGTTCATCTGCTCACCCTGTTTAGGACAGCTTGCCACCCGTTTCCATGGGGAACATCAGCCATCTTCCTGAGGTCTCCTGGAATCTGGGGAAGCTCTGTGGTGCTTTTAAAATAGGGGAGAAAATGGCTCTTGACCTTTTCTTATTGAGCACAGGGAAGAAGAGCTAACCAGTGCTGGTCAGGGTTTAGCAGGGGTGTTTTGAGTAAGGCTGTGCCATGCTGCTGAGCCCAGCTGGAGAGCAGCCTGGAGCAGCCTGCAGGAGAAACGGCGCCCCTGGAAGTCTACCGAGGCAGAATGTGATTTCACTGCAGCCCAGTTAGTTAAGGGTCTGTTCTGAAGGGCTGTTTATTGTGGTGCTTAGGGAAAGACCACATTGAACATTGGTTGGACTCTGACCCCAGCCCTGGCTGTGCCAGAAGCACTGCAGTCAAAATATGGGATGGCAGAATGGGACGGATTTCTGCTCCCACCCCTCTTTTGTATCCCAGGACTCCAGTCAGTTGTGCCAGACTTACTGTTTTTAAAGAATCCTGGAATGGTTTGGGTTGGAAGGGACCTTAGAGACCATCTCGTTCCAGCCCACCTTCCACTAGACCAGCTTGCTGCAAGCCCTGCCCAGCATGTCCTGGAACACTTTCCTTTGGGAGAGCAGGCTGGCAAGGGAGGGAGTGGGTGCTGTGTCCTGGTGGGAGCCTGGGTGGGAAGGCTGCGATTGGAAGGAGGGCAGGTGGCTGGTTCAGAGGGTGTTTGTGGGTTCTCCAGCAGCTGAACTGCTGGAGGATGGGAGCTGTGCACTAGTTCTTGCTGATCCCTGCAGTGGGTCCCCCCTACTGGTCTCCATGGAGGTGACTGCTGAGCACCTGCCATCCAGTTTGCCTTGGTCCTTGGGCTGCACTGTTTTCCTGCGATCCCGGAGGCTTCTAGCTGGGTGGGAACCTTCCCATGGCATTCTGGCAGCACCACAGTAGCACCATCAGAGCTCTGTGTACTGTGGTGGGACTGGTGGTGCTGGAGGTGCCGTGATGTGCTCTGGTGCCAGACTGATGGTGCTGTGGGACTGGTGTTACTCCGCTGCATCATGGCAGTGCCACAGTGGCACTGTGATGTCACTGGGGTGGTGCTGGTGGTACCATAGCAGTGCCATCCTTAACATTGATGTTGATCTCCAGAAAGGTTACCTTGTGTTTTCCTGGGAAAAAAAAAAAAAATCCAGCAGTTTCTCCTGGAGCTAAGTGGCTTTAGGGATGTGAAAGGCTTTCAGTTCAGCCCCAGGAGGAAGCTCAGTGCTGCTGTCCCCAGTGCTGGTGCTGCTGGGCAGTGGAGCAACACCTTCCAGTCTGGGGATGAGGTGCTGTGTTAGAGCTGGGGCCAAGCCAGACTTGCACAGCTCCCCTCCAAAGCTTGGCTGCTCCTGGCTAGGCTGGGACACGCCCTGTGTGTTGTGCTGCCAGAGCCGAGCTTCCTTTACGACATTTGTCCTTGGGATGTCAGAGCTGCATTATGTGAACAGGACAGCTGCCTCCAGGGAGTCCTCTCCTGGTGTGGAGAAGAGTCTCCTGAGGGCTCATCGCTGACAGAGTTGATTAAAGATGTTGATTTTATGATGAAGCTCTTGCTGTGTGTCCCAGCTTCTGCCACCACTGCTCAGCCATTCCCTCGGGGACAGGCTGTGGAGACGCATTAAGACTGTCTGGAGGTCAAGTTAATCTTGGCATCCTTGCCTGCATCTCTCCTGAGTGCAGAGTGCAGAGAGCTGTTGCCCTTCTCCCATCTGGGAGTTGGCAGAGGAACTCTGGAGTTAGGGAGGTGGGGCAAGGGGACACACCTGGAGCCTCCCATCCAGCCTCTGCCCCCAGAAGGCTCCAGAGATGGAAGAGGCTGATCATGTCCTGACCAGGCAAGCTATGAATATCTCCAGGGGCTGGGATCCCACCAAGAAGTGTTCTTCATAGTCTGGTGGGAATTTTTATTGTTGAGGTTTGTGCTCACCTCTCTCCCTCCATTTGTCATATGTCCCTACATCCTGCAAGGCACTGCAGGCTTTCCCAGCTCCTCATCAGAGCAGTGTGTCCCACCATGGCCCCACTGGATAATGCTGTCTGGGGGTTGTCACAAGTGTATCCTTCCTCCTGGGCCTTTGGAATTGCTCTGGTCCTGCTTCCCAAAATTTCTGTGTGGACATGAGACATAAGAAATTACTTTGCTGCTGAGAATCTCCAGGCACTGCAGGGGTAGGATCCCAATCCAAATAATGAATATCAGAAGAGAAAAATGTTGTCTGTGTAGGAAGAATGGGGTTAAAGTGGCGCAGATACAGCCTGTCTGGAAATTGGAAAGTTCCCAGAATGCTGTCAGATGGATTTTAGAGCACTTCCCACAAGAGCTCAGTTGCCTGCATCTCCCAGGGGATGCTGCTCTAGCAGGATCTGCTTTGGCCCTGGAAAATTCAGGGTGGTTTGGGAGTGGGTTGCTGAAGGGAAGGCTCCCTCCTGGTGCCCTACACTGGACAAGGGAAGAGGATCAAGGTTGCTGACTTTCTGTATATTCCCTGCATCCTTCCCTTCCAGGATTACTCATCTCCCCAAGCTCCTCAGATCACTCATGGAAGGGATGAGCTCAGCAGCTGACCATTCCCTGTTCCCATCCCAGAACCACACAGGCAATGGGCACAATTAGAGTGCTCTGAGCTAGTTCTTGTGACTTCTCCTCAATCACAAGAGGTTGCTTTGGATTTGAATTTCTTAAAATCTTAGCCTCAGCTTCCCTTGAGGTCATGTGGAGCTGACAATATTCAATAAATCTGTAAACCCAACTGAAAATGCTTAACTCAAGGAGCCCTCCAGTGAGTAGGAATTTAAATCGCTGCAAAAAAACCCCAACCTGTTGGTCCCAGTGGGGCTTAATAAAACAAAGCAGAGACACAGGAAGAATTATAAGATGCTGGTAAATATCCTCCACATCAAGTGCTCAGGCCAAGCTGCATTTAATGATAAGCTCACTGCCTTTTGCAGGAATTAGTGGTCTTTTCAAGAGCTTCAAATTTTCCATTGGCAAAGCTGGAAAGCTGTTCATTTAGTGTCTGAGGGTGTGTGGAGCTGCACCCTTGACTGGGAAGGGTAGGTCAGCAGGATGAAAGATGGCAGTAGGACAGGAACACCTTGGGTAATGGAGCCAGTTCTTGCCATTTCTTTCAATCCCAATTAGAAGGTTGTATTCCATCATGCTCAAAGTCTGAGTAAATTAATTTTCCTTGGCTTGGCAGTGCACAGCCTCATGCAAATGCCTTAGTGCTGTTTGCTGCAGCACTATGGATGCATGGCCATTTCAGGCAGCTGCCTGCCAGGAAAAGCCAGTGCTTCTCTATTTGTAGAAATTAATGGAAAACAAGGCAAAGTGCGACTAGGAAGGGGAAGGCAATGCTCATTTTTGCCCTTTTTTTGATTAAGCTCATGCCTTCTGTGCAAAGACATCTCCAAATGGTTTGGCCAGGTCACTTGTGTGGGATGTGGAGGGTGAGGGACACCAAGCAGTGCCTCCTTGCTGTGTCCTTGGCTCCTCTGGGCTGGTGGAGATAAACTGGATTTGGGACAGGGCTGTCACACCATCTTGCTGTTGGCCATTGCCAGACCATGACCAAGATGAGCAAGAACATTGATCCCAACCTCGAATCACAAAATCCCAAAGTGATTTGGGTTGACCCTTAAAGCTTATCCAGTCCCACTCCATTGTCCCAGGCTGCTCCAAGCCCCCTCCAGCCTGGCCTTGGGCACTGCCAGGGATCCAGGGGCAGCCACAGCTGCTCTGGGCACCTGTGCCAGGGCCTCCCCTCCCTCCCAGGGAACAATTCCTTCCTATCTAATCATGCCATGGCCTGGGCAACTAGAGCAGGTTTTTAGTCAATATGACCCAAAAGAAAAGGTGTTCTTGGCCCCTGGGAAGCTGCCAGTGATTTGGAAAATAGGAAGAAGTGGGTGAGAAACTGCAGTGCAGATTTCTGGGCAAAAACTGACTTGTACATACGAAATCTGCCCCTCAGCCCCCTGATGTACTCTGCAAGGTGGAAGAGCAAATATACCTTTTCAGAGCTGAATATGTTGAGGAATCAAGTATTTCCACTTAATCAAAGCACACCTGTGATCAGGATGTTGGTGCTGAGGCTCTGTGGTGAGAAGGAGAGTTGGTATTGACTTTACAAGCCATGATCCTCTTAGAAGGCTGTGACTCTTCTGGATAGGCAGGGGATTTACTGACCTGCAGCTCAGTGGCTTCCCAGGTTGAAGGCAGAAGTCTCATGCCTTTCTTGGGAGTGTTTCTCTGGATTAGAGTTTCTGTTACAGGAAAGATGAGATATCAGGGAACAATCATGCCTACTCCAGCCATCAAATACCAAACCTGGAAAGAACTAAATTTTATCATTCTTTACCAAGGGTTTTGGGGTATTTTGCATGTTCACAAAATAGAATTATCTGACCCATGGCATCCAGAGAGAGTCCAGATGCTCCAAAAAGACCTCAGGGTGGTCTGGGCCTGAGCCCACAGTGCTGGGAGCTGCAGACTGACCTCTGCTTAGAACTAAGCAACAAAAAGCTCCAGAAATGTCTTATAGTAAGCCAGTACCCATGTTTTAGCTCAAATAATTTGCAATGTGCCTGAGTACACAGCAGCAGAGGTTGCGAAGTCTTTCTATGTTTGCACTGAAGTTTTTCTCACATTGCTTCCCACACATCATCTACATTTTGCATTTTTTTAATATAGTGGAAATAGTGTTGCATGAGCTACTTCTCTGCAGATTCAATTATTTGTTCAGCAGCACCCAGAAAATTCTGGGGGAAAAAGACAGCTTGGCTGTCTTGGCTTCAGAATGTTACAGCCTGACCAGGTTGTATGATGCACAGCCTGTCTTCCACACATTCCCCAGGTGGGCAGTGAAACAGCAACATCCCCTGAGTGCAGTGGGGATGAGCATGGCCCTGCTTTACCAAGAGTGGAGCTTGGCCAAGTCTTTCTGGAAGCTGGTAAGAGATAAGGGAGACACTTGTAAACCCGTGTTCAAAGGGTAGTTGGGAGAACAGGCTTTGTACCTTTTTTCACCTTACATAATGCAGATATCTTTCTTAAAAGGTGTGTAGGGGGCAAAGACCCTGCAAGGGACACAGGGGTGGCCAGGGGTCACACAGTGCCCCAAGAGTAGGAGGGTGATGTTCCTGTACTTGAGGAGTGTTGCACAACCTGGTGCTGCTTCAGGTTATCTGATGGATCAGCTGCAGTTTGTGGCTGCACACAGCCTGGGATTGCAAAACACTTTGTACTTAACACAGAAAGAGCTGGGTCACAGCTGGGGAAAGTCTGTCCAGGGCCACACAGACCTTGTCAGGCCTCTGCTTCAGGCGGGTCGTGGCCAACTGGAAGCAGGGATATGTCTCCATAGCCCACTGGAGAGCAGGGCCAGGAGCAAACTGGCCAAACAAAAGAACTGGCGACACCAGCAGTGTCCAGCCAGATGAGAACCTGCACCCTGAGCAGCACCTGTCCCCTGCCAGAGTTGCCCATGGCTTCTCCAAAGCCTCCATTCCTCACAATTCCCTGCCCTATTTTCTGTCTGATGGTGAAGGATGAAGAATCACAAGTGCAGCACCTCAGGAGCATTTCAGAACCACCTTCCCAGCAGCCGTGAGGTATTTCAGTGTCATTTTCTCTCATCTCCTTGCAAATCCTCATGTCTTTTGGATTTGTTGTCAAACGTGAGAAATTGTGTCGCATTGCACCCTAGACCCAGCTGCAGCCTTGGCTTTTGGAGAGCTGATCCTCTGCCTTGGGAGTTTATTTTCCACTCACATTCCTCCCTGTCTCAGTTTTGCAGGAACATTAATTTCTCCCTGGTTGGGAGGCTGGAGAAGCTGAGCTCATCAAAGGACAGTGAGCCAGGTCCATCAGGGCTATTGAGCTGATTATTCTCCTCCTGGAATAACTTGGTTTGTGCTCCTGGGATTCATAATGGTGCATCCACAGAGGGTTTTAAGATAGAGAGAACCTGGTTTTGCGAGACTCCAATTTCAGCTGCATCTCATTTTAAACACCCAGTCGGGAGCATATGAAGAGCTGGCCGTGGTCAGAGGGTGTGCAGGAGAGGATGCCTGGGGAAATGCAGAGAAACAGCAAATGTATAGTGACTGCTCCCCTGAATATTCCCTCAATATCATCCAATTCATGGCTCCAGCACTTCTCATGCTTGAGGCAGAATTTTTGAAGTTAATAGCCTTGGATGGATTTTTTCTTCCATGAATTTGTTACATGGGGTGATAAAAATCAAATAAATGAGGAAATCACATAAATAAGGACAAGTAGTAGGCTGGAAGAGGGATGGGCAGCAGGAGAAAATGCTGACTGATGGAAAAGGGAGTTGGCAGCACACAGGGCTGTGGGGAAGTGCCCTAAAGGCAAGGTCACAACAGAGATGTTTGTGTCTGAAACCAGGAACGGCACAAAATGCAGGAAGGAAGCAGGACAAGCACAGTGGGACACACTGCCTGTCAGAGGAGTGGCAGGATAATCAAGCTTCATCCCAGGCATGTCTCCTACTTCTCCCATACCTTTGGCAGCACTGTCCCTGTTCCCTGGGTGGGGATGTGCTGGCTGCTCGCTGTGCCGCCAGCACTGGGGCTGACTCTGCTCACTGACCCAACAGGAGGTGAGGCTATTTCTGTCTTGCTTTTGACATGCAGTGAGGGCACTGCAAAAGAGCAGCCTATGGAAAATAAGTTTGTCCTGTGAGGTGGCTGATTGCATTGAACCTGTCTGGAAGAGAAGAAAATGGATTGGCAATGACAGGCTTCATTTCCAAGTGAAGAGGATTGAGAAGTTAAGGGAGCTGATTACTAAAGTCAAGTGGAACAAACTGCTAAAGGGCTTTGGCATGGTGGAGGCTTGGGGACAATGATTTCAAATGAAGGAGAGGTGGTTGATTTAATATATCCAAGATAGCAGGAGAGCTGGGATAGCTTCACCTGGGTCACTCTGCAAGGTGTCTGCAGAGGGGGGTTGTGTTCAGAGATGGCTCCTGCAAAACAAACCCAGGAACTGGACCCTGAATCAGGTACAGATGGAGAAATCAGGGCATCTTGAAATTGTCAGTGGTTTATATACCTTTAAATTGTGTGTGGTTTCTACCCTCAAATTAGGTATGTTTTCAAATCAGCTGTGTGCCTGCCTGTCTCCAAAGGCTACCTGAGACCTCCTGTTCATGGGGCCACCTGGTAAATTCCTCCTCCCTATCTGGCTTTCAGCAGGGGTTTCAAAGCAAGGCTGGGTTTAGACTTGAGCTGTTCCCCAGGGCTGGCTGGGGGCGCCCTGGGCTGGTGGGTGCCAGGCCGTGCTGCGGTGCCAGCACAGCCCCAGCCGCATTGCAGAGCACGGCTGCAGGCAGTGCCTGGCTGATTTACTGTCCCCCGATGTCCTCCTGCAAGTTTTCTGCAGGACTTTAAGGACTGTGCTGGATGCTGGGTGCTCCAGAGGGATTTTGCCTGCATGACCCATTTAACAGACTGGCTGGGCACCTCTCCCTGCAAAAGCCTCTGCAGCTCTCCAGTGCATTTGAAGCTTTCAGGTGAAAAAGCAGCAGTTTTCTGGCAGCTGCCATGCTGAGGCTTTTATTTCTTTGCTGTTTTCAATGCATCTTGGAGAAACTTTGGGCTCTACCTGCCAAAAGAGATGACAGATGAAATGGAGGCTTCAAAGCCACGTGCCTGCTGCTCTCTTCCCTCAGCATCCCTGCTGTTCTGCTACTGCCTTCCTCTCATTTTAGAAACTTTCCCTGTGGCAAAAGACCACGTCACTTGTGTTAATTTTTAGGTTAATTTTTTAGTGGCTAAGGATGCCTGATCTGGGGAATGTGGCTGCCCGGAGACCCTCTCTGCTGCCCCATGGTGTCAGCTCTGCCTTGGCTCACAGAAAACCTCCTTGACCAAGGAATGCATTTGGATTCCAGCTCCTGCTGACACTTCTTGGATGTCGTCATCTTGATCATCTTGTATGTCTTCATCTGGATGAGTCACTTTGGGGGGAGCCTCTGTGTCTCTCCTACCTAATGATTTCTTCCAGCTCCCCATGAAAAGCACCATGGGAGCCCTGAGTGCAGCCAGCAGCAAGGCTGCACCGTGCAGCGCGGGATCCTTAAGGAACTGCAGAGCAGTTGATAAATTAAAAGCCATTTCATTATAGGAAATGAATGTTTAATGAGTGTGGGATGACGTCTAGACAGCCCTTCAGTTCCAGGCTCTCTGTGGTCTTGGAGGAGGGCTCAGCTGACGCAGCCAGCGCTGGCTTAGAGCCAACAGGAAGGTTTGGCAAAGCTTTTGTGGCAGTGAGGTCCCGCGTGGGACAGACGTCCTGGCACAGCAAGGATCTCCTGCCTCCAAGCCTTCTCGCTGCTGCTGTCCCTTGTGTCTCTCTGGGCAAAGCCCCAAGGAGCTGTGGCTGCAGAGGGACGTGCTGGCACAGGGGACACTTGGCCCCGTGCCTGGCCCCAGCCTGGAGCACACAGCCACACTCCCCTGCTCCATGGCACTTTGCCTGGGGAGGCTGCCACATCCACAGAATGGGAAGGGACATGCCAGCCTTTGGCATGTCATGGGCTCTGGAGTTGTGACACAAAACCTGGGCTGAGCTGGGGACAGCCTGGCATGGTGGGGGTGAGGGGTTATGAGCCTTTGCATCTTGCCCTAATGAAATGGTTTATGGCTACAGAAATGGGGTTTTGAATGCAGAAATTTGAATGTAGGTCCTCAAAATATCCCCATGCTATGCTGGAGGTGCTGATTGTCTCCTACTGAAAGCCCATTCTGCTGATGTCAGAAGTCCTGGCTGGCTGGTGGGGGAGGCAGGAGCACATCAGCTCCTCCTCAAAAGCTCTCCTGCTCCCATTCCAGCACAGAGGCTGCTGGCTCATGGTGCTTGCCCTGTTTCAGGGCAACCACAAACAAGAATTTTGAGGCCTCTTGGCAGTGGCAAGGAGATGGAAATAACGCACTTTGACTTCATTGCAGGGCTGCCTGCTTGGTTCTGGGGGTGGCAGTAGGGGACCAGCCTGAGGCACTGCCATGAACAGCACAGGAGATGCTGGTAGGACCCCTCTCTCCATGAACCTGCCCTGTTTTGTCCCCTCTTTGTCACCTGCAGTGTCCTCTATGTGGATTCCCGGGGCGAGGAAGTGCTTTGTTATTCCTGGAGCTGGTGATGGGGGAAATGGTCTCTGGGACACCTCACTGTACCTGTAAATCTACAGGGATAGGACTGATGCTGCAGGAGCTGGTACTGGGCACAGAGCTATGCACATGGCTCTCAGGGGAGCTTCCTGGCATCCCTGTGATGCTGGGTTCAGAGATTTCCTTTGTTCCTGGGCCTAACCATCCCTGGAAGTTGCCCTATGTTGTTGGAGAGCAGGAGAGGGCACCCAGGTGCTGCAGCGTGATGTCCCCAGGAACAGTGGCCTGGAGTACCTAGGAGGGAAGAAAATACAGGAAGATGTATTCTTGCTTTGCAATGTGTGGGTAGCAGTACAATCTCCTTCTATGGGGCATTTCACTCCAGTTTTCACAAACCCTGGGATATCTGTGGGGAGGGTGGGCATCTATAAACCACTCTGCCAAAATTCTGTCAGCTCGTGGCACGTCATATCCTGGTGTCTTAAGGGGTTGATGGGACTGGGGACACCATGTGAGGCTGATGAGAATGGCTGGGTGCATCTTCTGATTTTTTTTTTTTTGTAGTTGTTGTTTTCAGCCTCCTTCAGCTGTGTTTTCCCTTCCTGCTTTGTCAAAGCATTTCCATACAGGTGTGAGAGGTTGGGAGAGCTGTGAACATGGCACCATGCTGGGGAATTCAGTGAGAAGGGACTTTGTGGCACTGGTCCCCTGCCCTATCTCTGCAAAAAACCAGAATTGTTCAAAAGTGTAATGAGTTTTAGCCAGTCTCAGACCTCCTAGAGCTGAGCTCCTGTCTGAGCTCTTGCTACCCAGAAAGCTTGGGCAGCATTCTTTTGGGAGTGAGAGATGTTTCCCCAGTAGCTTTGGCTGGAAAACTGCAGGGCAGAGCTGTGCACACTGAGAAGGTCGCAGCCATTCAGCGGAGACTTGTTGGGCTTTTGGAGTGGGTCTCACAAGACCTGTCTGGCTGCTGGGAAAACATGTAGCTGGATCTTCCCGAGGCACTGCCACGTGGCAGCTGTGAAGCAGCAGCTCGGCTCTGAGCTTTGCTAACGCCCAGAAATCTTTGCTGGGAGCTGGCTCCGGTAGAGAGCCTGCGGCGAGCTGCTCTGGGCAGGAAGCAACAACCACAAAATTCTATATACAGGTCCTGGCAGAGCTGCTGCTGCTGCTGCTGCTTTTGAGGTGGCAAAATGAAGGTGCTGTTTGCAAAGAATCTTGCATGTCACCTTCTTTCGGAGCCAAGGCTGACACAGAGAGGATGATCTGGGGTCTGGCTCCTGGGCCAAACACGAGGGCTGGTGTAGGGAAGAGGGCGAGGAAGTCTGGTTGCTTCCAAAGCCATGTGGTGCTGGAGGCCACTGCGTCCTTTAGCTGTGGGGAGAAGCACAGATGCCTGGGGTGCCAGGGGTTGTATTCTGCCTGCCTGGGTCTTGCTGGCTTTGCCCGTGTTTCACCTGAGCCAGTTTGGATGGTGCCATGGCTCAGGACAACAGAAGAGTCTGGGCTTTTTTTCCTGGATGGAAGTTGAAAGAATTCTTAAAGCTATGGAGATGGCAGCTGTCACCCTCAGGGTGGCCTCAAAGGCCAGTTGTCCCCCAGTGGACGTGCAGTGCCTTGCCTCCTCTTGAAATCAGCCCCCACATCCCACCCTTTACCACCAGCACCCTGACCCTGCCAGCCACTGGCACAGCCAGGCCAGGCTCACCACAGGGCTGGGGCTGGTATGAGGCTGTGGCCCTCTCTGCCACTGCCCCTGATGAATCCCTGTGGTCCTGCAGGTCCTGCAGTCCCTGCCCCAGGCAGGTGAAGCCCTATGGCCCTGCAGGACGTGTCCCAGGCAGGTGAAGCCCTGCCTTGCCTCTCCATACTGTTTTGCAGAGTGGGGCTGACTACAGCTTCCTTGTGAGCCAGAACACAAAGCTCCTGAGTGCACTGGAGGACCTGCGGCACCGCTGCTCTAGCCTGGCCGAGGAGAACAGCTTGCTGGTGAGCAGGAGATGCTGTCATGGGATGCTCTGTGGGGAGGGAGTCCTGGACACAGAGAGCTGATGTCTGCTGCCAATTCTAAGAGATCACAGAACATGCTGAGTGAGAAGGTGCCCATAAGAATCATTGAGTCCAGCTCCTAGCCCTGCACAGAACCATCACCAAGAGTCACACCATGTGCAGGACTATTGTCCAAATGCTTCTTGAGCTCATGGGATAACCTGGACAGGGCCAGAGGACAAAGGAGGTCTGGTGCTATGAGTCCCCTGGGTGCCTTCATGCTGCAGCCATCAGCTGGAGCTGGACCCTTCCCTGCAGTGCTGAGCAGGGCTGGGCAGGGGAGGGGAAGTCGCTCTTGTTTCCTCTTTAACTAGAAAAGCAGAAACACTGATTCACTCAGCCTTGGCTGTGGGTGACAGTGCAGCACTGCCCCCTGCTCCCATGAGAGTCCAGCACCAAGATCCTCCCCAGCTGCACCCCAAAGCCAAGCCAGGCTGCCACAGCCTGGGCCATCTGCCTTCTGCCTCCTCCCTCATCCCTGGCTCCCCAGGTGGGCTAGCCAGGATTCTCAGGAAAGAGGGGATATTCCCTTCCTGCATCCTCCCTGGAGAGCATCACCCCAGCCCTGCAGTGTGGAGGTGCAGCCCAGCCATGCTGGGCAAATTTGATTGCTCAGCATTTCAGATTCATATCACCCCATTCAAAAGTGCATATTTTAGATAATTTTCTTACACTAAAAGCGTAAATTCAGCATGACCTGCACCCCAAGGAGTTACCCCTTATCAGTCATCTGGATTTTAGCAAAGCACAAGCCTGTGTGTCAAATTTTGACTCTCAAAAATCAGCCTCAGCCTTCCAGCCCAGGTGCCCATGGTGCACTCTCACAGGGGCAGGGAGGGAAATAATCATGAGGATCAGTCAACGTGACGTTTCTGCTGATGTGAAAAGACAGCGTAACACATCTGGGTTCGACCTTGGGAGAAGGAGCCATTGGCAAGAGGCAGCTTATTGAAACAGACAGATAACAAATAAAAGGGGATTAAGAGCGAACAGAATCAATAGGAAGAAAAAGGAAATTTGCTTTGCAAATATCATAAAGTCCTTTGTCGCCTTCTCCTGCTCATGCTTTGGTGTCAGGACAGAAAGGTCACAGATAAGCTTGCTGTGGTGGTGCAGTACAAATCCTCAGGGATGTGTTGAGTGCTGTAATCCTGGAGAAATAAACTGGGAAGACTCTGGAAGAGAAAGCCCAAAGTGTGGATGGCCAGTATACCCTGATGCTGGAGACATGTTGAGTCCTAGCAGAGCCTGCAACAGGGATGTGGATGGAAAGGGACCATGTGGGATGGTCGGGGTGGGGTGAAGGGCATCTTATGGATATTGAGACGTTACATTAACAAAAATACCAGGAAAACACAGTTTTCAGGGACAGGAGAGGCAACAGAGATTGGTGTTCAATGGTTGGGATAGTTCCAAGAGAACAGGCCAAGCCCTGGCTGGGAAAAGGCCTCTGTGCCCTCCGTAGGTCAGGTAGAGGCCGGGATGTTGGCTCCTGAGCAAAGGCTTCACCTCCAACTTCTCCTTCTGCTATCCAGCGCAGGAGCTGCTTCCCCCAGACAGAGGAGAAGGTAAAGCACCTGAAGAGGAAGAATGCAGAGCTGGCTGTGATCGCCAAGCGCCTGGAGGAGAGAGCCCGGAAGCTCCAGGAGGCAAACCTCAAAGTGGTGAGTGCCAGGACCTGCCACGGCTGGGGAGCTGGGCTGGGAGAGCATCTCACCACCAGGACCTCTGGTTTTCTGCTTCCATTGAGCTAGAAAGGCTTTTCCTTTCCCTTTTTCTTAAACCTACAGCAAACATGCTTTGCATGTCATAGCAGAGCAAGAATCACCAACCCCAGCTATCGCCAGCTTCTCTACTCCTCTTGGGGGCTGGTTTGAGGAATTTCTTCCTGCTTGGTTTCTTACTGTAAGGTCATAGTTTAAAGTAATTAACTCGGCTTTCTTTGGGCAAGTCATGAAAATAATTCATCTGACTTCATCAAAAAGAAACAGGAAGGATTTGAATAAGAAAAGGAGTGCGGTGAAGCAAAACAGGAAGGGGTGAGAGGCAGCTCTGTCCCATCCACACCTCACTGGAAATGCTGCGCAAGCCACAGGGCTTCTGCCTTTTCCAACCCAACAGCAGCTTGTTGTGAACCCTGGAGTGTGGGACATGGTGCAGCAGCAGTGGGAGGTGGCTGTAGGGTATGGGATCTTGGGCACAGCTTCCTGAAGGAAAGCAGGGATTGTGATGGGGAATTCAAGCCATTTAGGGTAGAAAGGAGGAAGTGAAAGCTGTACTGGAGAAAAGGTAGGGGGATTTCCTGGCACTGCTGCCCTCTCTGTCCCCAGGCACTGTGTTGCCCGTCTGTCACAGGGTTTTGGTACTTGCAGGGCAACAGATGGACTTGTCAGATACTATGTTGAGAGAAAGCATTTGACATACTATGCAGACCCTTCAGCACCTATACAAATACTGTTTTATTTGTTTCCCCAGTGGAACTTTGGGGTGGGGACAGTTTAGGGCCTGTGCAAGTCCTGGAGAACTGACTTGCTGGGCTCCTGTGCTGGCCCCTTCCTAGATTGTCAGGCTTTGTGCAGATGAAAATAGCTGGGCAGAGAGAGGCAGGGTTGGATAAACCTACAGACTGGATGTATCCTCACTGTCTATAGGGCTGGGATGAACAGAGGGTTTGAGCTGCCCTTTCATCCAAGTCTGTGGTGCTGGTACCCAGTGGGAGAGCCAACTCCAGGGATGGGGACATCCCAGGGACACTGTGCTGGGCAGCCTCAGCTCCTGCCTGGGCAGAGCCTGTACTCAGCCATCTGCCTGTCCCTGCCTGCCCCACTCCCCCTAAGCACACTGCCATCCCCATCTTATGCTTTCCTCCCTCCCAGGGAGCATGTGAACCTGAACTACTTTTCCTCTAGTCCTGCTTTTCTCCCAGTCCTCCCTGAGTACACTGGCCCTGGCTGGGCTCTCCTTACCCTCTGCCTTTCCCTCTATTTTCTGCCCATCCTTGCAGAAGCTCTTTCCTAATAGAAACTCATGGAATCTCTGTTTCTCTTCCTGGTTTCAACATCTCTACCCTTGATACCATGCTATATTTGATCCCATGCTCATCTTTCCTACCATTCTCCCCTCCTCTCTGCTGTCTTCTCTTGTCTTTTTTACCTCATCCTGTTTTTCTCTCCTTCCCCTCCCCACTTCTGCCCTGCCTGCAGCCCCCATGCTGGCTATACCTATTCAGTACCTTGTCCTTCCCACCTATTCTTTGAGCCACTTTTCCATCCAGCCTTTCCTCTTCTACTTTTCCATAGGTGTGTCCTGCTCCTCTGTCTGTTTGTCTGTCCTTTGGGGCCAGGCTGCATTTTTTGACAGTGCTCCCTGTGCTGGGTGATGGGGTGGTGGTTAAGGAGCACCAAAGGGTGATGGGGTGGTGATTGTTGAACACCAAGTGGTGATGAGGTGGTGGTTATCACACACGAACACACCTCACTGCTCTCTGGTGTAGGTAACTGCTCCGATGCCTCTGAAGGGCTCCAGCCTGGAACTGTGCAAAAAAGCATTTGCCCGCCAGCGTGCCAAGGACCTGACAGAGCAAGCCAGTGCTCTCCTGGCAAAAGACAAGCAGATTGAAGCTCTGCAGCAGGAATGCCGGGAACTGCAGGCTAAACTCCTGGCAGGGAAGGTGAGACACTTTGTGCGACATCACTCCGGGGCTGGGGACAAGCACAACAGAGGTGATGGAAACCAGGCTCTGGGAAGCAGTGGGGGGAATTAGTCTCAAGTGGAGGCTGAAAACAGGGGAGGGGATTTGATGTGTGAGCTGAGTGGGGATGCTTGGGGGACACTTCTTTTGCAAAATTGCATAGAGAAATATAAGACATCAACATAAGTTGCTATTACTAACATTTTTTGGTTATGAACGGGAGAAAACATCAAGAGCAAAACAATGCATGTAGTAAAAGAAAGAGTGGCAGAGAAAGAGTGTGGCAGAGACTGTCCCTATCTCTCCAGAAGAGTGCATTGGGGGACACCCTGCTTGTCCCTCCATCAGTTCATGGATCTGAGCTGCCATTTCCAGCAGTGACTAAAACTCCTTCCCTGGAAACCCCTGAGAAGCCACAGACACAGGGTGACTTTTCAAAGGGCTGAGTTGCAAGCAAGATGTAGAAGCAGAGCCTCCTTTCAAAGTGTTTCTTTGAGAAGCACGTTCCCAAAAACCAGTCTAGAGCCCAAGCTTCAAGCTGCAGCTTTCTGAGGAGTCACAGCCACCATGAGACTGGGGATAACTCAGTGCCTCCTGACATGTTTATTATGACAGCTACAAATCAGCAGGCAGGGCTGGGTGTTCATGAAACCATCTGCAGTGCTGCTGTCTGCTCCTGGGCTGGTGATCTGCATTCCCCTCAGTACCAGCACAGGCCATGCCAGTGTAAATGGTGGGATAAAGTGGTAATTCAGCTCATCCCAAGATCTAGGACTGGTCAGATGTGTCACTCCTGCAAAGTTCTTCTCTGTGATGGTTCTGAAAGGAGCCTCTGCAGACAGCTGGGGCTGGGTGAGATGATTCCCACTCAAGGTGACTAAAGCAGCCTGTTCTGGGCATCTAAATTGCATCTTTGATTCCCAGACTGGATGCTTGCAGTTTAGGTCAGTTCAGCTCTCCAAAGGATCTCAGTAACACTTGGGCCTAGGCTGATTTCCCCCTGTTTTGCTAATGCAAATGTGGTCAAGTGACACCCTACCTCCCTGCCCCCAGCTGAGCTGAACGCTTGCACTTCTACCTGTCCTACTTACGTGGTATTTAGGTGACAAATACTTCCTCACTGAAAATAGCTTTATTTTTGTTCCTGACCTCCCCATAGGTTCAGTTTAACTACAGGTTTGAAGGTGGATTCTCAGTCTTTCCCTAATGTAGATCTAGTCAGGATTAGAACAATGGGGTGTATTTGGTGTTTGTGCAGAGCTGCCTCATTGATCTTTCCTGGCATTAAACCAAAGGACAAACCTATCCAGGTCTTTCTGTGCTCTACAGTGTCAGCAAGAAGTTTCCTTCCCATTCCTTTGATTTCTCACCTCAGGCCCCCACAGAAAGGGGAACAGACCCTTCCCAAAGCACTCTGATTTTCCTAGCAGAGTGTGCTGGGCAACCTGAACCTGCTAGGGACAGGTGTGACAGATTGCAAAGGAATGTGACAGAAGTGGGTGAGCAAGATTCATTCCTGGCCAAGGAAAAGCACATGGGTGCAACCCTCAGGGCTGAAAAATTCAGTCACTGCCTTCCTAGGCTGACCTGGGTGACCACCCTGTCCCTGGTGACCCTGTCTGTGGCACCAGCAGCCGGGACATTGATGCCTGAGCAGGGAATCCACAGAAGAGAGAGCAATATAGATCATTCTGTCTGATCCTGTTTTTCCCATTTCTCTTCCAAGCAAACCGCTCATTAAATTTTAATTTCCAGCTACTTAAAATTCTAAATTCCCCTAATCTGTCTGCAGCATGCAAAATGCATTATGCCAATGAAGGGTGTTTTATGCAGAGATATGATGTGCACACTCAGAGTTTGTAACCAAATCAATTTTAATCTTGGGTATTTAAATCAGTAGAAATTTTTCAGTAGCTATGAAATAGATCCACTCAGTTCCCTGGTAGTTGCAGGACTCACAACCTGCACCTTGGGCTGCAAATGCATTGGCCTTGCTTTGCAAAGCCAGGGCTCTTAGGATGGCATAAAATAATTTCCTGAGATCATACTCCAGTGATCTGCTTCCAACCAAACCCCAGGTCCAGCTAAATCCAGGCTGCAATTTCTTGCAGCATGGGTTCTTGGAAGTGGAGGACTGGGGGGGAACAGCTGCAGGGGATCAGTATAATAGAAACTGAGGGGAGTACTCAGCTTTTTTCTACTCCCTTATTCCTCCAGGCTTCCAAGGCTGTCTGTTGGGAATAGCTGCCTTTTTGTGGTGGGGGAAGGGAGATTTTATACATAGCCCCAGCCAATTTTGTTTAAAGAACTACTACCCTGATAGCCTGAACATGGAGCTGGCAGAGAGGGGGCCCAGCTGCTCACTTCTTGAATCTATAATCAGTTCCTATTAATGCTGCCTCAGTGTCCCCCTTGCAGCGTGAGAGTAACCATGGTTCTCTCCACAAATTGTATTTATAAAGCACACACTATTTTTAGGGCAAAAAAGAAGCAAACAGGGAAGCAGATTAAATTTGTCCTGGATACCAGTTATGTCTTGAATTCTCTGGCTTAGGAGCTTTCCAGGAGAATGAACAATGTCCCCTCCAGCAGCAGATTTTTAAAGACGGGTTTTCATAACTTGATTTTGTATGTATGGACATGCAGGTACGTGTTTCTTCAGCTTCCTGAAATTTGGAAGCCTTTGAAGAATCAAACAAGCTGGTGACACATTCTCCCCAGTTTTGTGATAGTCAGATTGTGCTGGTTTCCTTCAAAAGCTGCTGTGTTTGGGTCATGTGTGGATGGGAGTGACCCCTTGTGCTATAGATCAGTGTCCATCACACATACTGTCTTGAGAGGAGAGAAATCAAGAATGTTAGGAAACTAAATATTATTCTGAGAAAGAACTGACCAAATCCCAGATGTTCTGCATTCCTGCAACCTCTCAAAGCCAAGTGATTGCCAGCACCCACACCAAGGAGTAAAGAAAGCAGCGAGAGCTCTGGTTTGGCTGGGCTGTGAAATGACATTATCCTGCCACGCTCCCTGCTGGCATGTGATGAGATGGCCCATGCTTGGAAAAGCCCTGCACATCATGCTGGGAGAGCTGCAGGAGCATTACAGGCTGGGTTTCATCTTCACAAGGAATAATGTTTTTGCGTAAAGGATGCAAAGTGAGTTTTGAGGCTTTGGAGATCCAGGAATCAGCCATGCACGTGTGCCACACTATCTGGGTTTTCCCAGCCTCTCCTCTTTTGGAGTTTGCGTGTTAAATGTGAGATGTCCCACCTTTTGGAGCTTGTCAGTGCCATGGTGCCTTGGTTGGTTTCCCACAGGATGACCCTCGCTGCCTGAACGTCATCGAGTTCGACCGCCTGCTGCGGGAATCCCAGCGAGAAGTGCTGCGGCTCCAGAGGCAGATCGCACTCAAGAATTTCAAGGAGTGTTTGCGTTCCTCCAAAATGAGCTCAGGCAGTGCCATGCCCAGTGCTGCCACACGTCCGGGACCAGCCAATTCCTCCCTCAAAGGTGCACCTCGACCAAAGGAGGCCTTGGGAGACCCAGTGCTGGAAGGGAGAGCTCGCAGGGAGGTGAGACAAGTGGGTCAGCGATCAGAAAGTTTGACTATTTAATTACTCAGTTAATTGGTGTTCTTAGGGAACTTCACTTGGAGAAGTTGAGGGCTGCGGTTCACATCCACTGCAAATAGGTGCAGTGCTGGTTTCCAAAGGGATGCGTTCCAGGACCAGGTCTCAGGGTGAGGAGGGACATGGATGCTGCTGGCAGCCCACACCAGCACAGGGACACTAAGCTGTGCCAGGAGCTCAGTCCCGCTCATTTTCCCTAGCACAGGGCTCCCCTGCTGTGTTTTTCAGCCTAGGAAAGCAGGCAATGTTTCTTCTTTATAGAATCATGGAACGGTTTGGATTGGAGGGATCTTAAAAGTGCATCTCATTCCACCCCCTGCCATGGGCAGGGACACCTTCCACTATCCCAGGTTGCTCCAAGCCCTGTTCAACCTGGCTCTGGACGCTTACTGGGATGCGGCAGCCACAGCTTCTCTGGACACCCTGTGCCGGGGCCTCCCAACCCTCCCAGGCGGGATTCCTTCCCAATATCCCTGCCCTCTGGCAGTGGAAGCCATTCCCTGTGTCCTGTCTCTNTCGCCGAGCGCGGCCGGTCGGGCCGGGCCGGGCCCTCCGCGGGGCTGGGCCGCGGGTGCCGCTGTGCCCCTCAGCCCCCGGGGCCGCGGGTCAGGGGTGTCCGAGCCCGGGCTCCGGAGGATGTGGCTCCCAGGGGCTCTGCCGGTTTCGTCCCGTGTTTTCAGTGTGATACAATCCCACATCCCCCGGTGGGAGGTTGGGCTGCGCATCTTCCCCCCACCTTCCCGCCAGCTGCTCTGTTTATTGCCCTCCGGCTCTTTCAGCAGATGCATTGAATCTTCGTTCCTTGTCCGTCTCCTCTAACTCACTCCTGGGTTTATAAACCCCTCTCCTTCAGCCGTTTTTGTGGTTTGTTTTTTTCTTTTTTTGGGGTGTGGTGGTTTTTNGCTCCCCTGCTGTGTTTTTCAGCCTAGGAAAGCAGGCAATGTTTCTTCTTTATAGAATCATGGAACGGTTTGGATTGGAGGGATCTTAAAAGTGCATCTCATTCCACCCCCTGCCATGGGCAGGGACACCTTCCACTATCCCAGGTTGCTCCAAGCCCTGTTCAACCTGGCTCTGGACGCTTACTGGGATGCGGCAGCCACAGCTTCTCTGGACACCCTGTGCCAGGGCCTCCCAACCCTCCCAGGCGGGATTCCTTCCCAATATCCCTGCCCTCTGGCAGTGGAAGCCATTCCCTGTGTCCTGTCTCTCCATCCCTTGTCCCCAGTCCCTCTCCAGCTCTCCTGGAGCCCCTTTAGGCCCTTCAGGGGGCTCTGAGCTCTCCCTGGAGCCTTCTCTCCAGGTGAGCACCCCCAGCTCTCCCAGCCTGGCTCCAGAGCAGAGGCACTCCAGCCGTCGGAGCAGCTCCGGGGCCTCCTCTGGACTCGGTCCAGCATCGGACCCCCCCAACAGGAGGCAGCTCCAGGGGGTGTCACCACAGCAAAGGGCCTCGCCCTGTGCCGCCGCGCTCGGAGCCGCCGGGCCCCATCGGCTCCTCCGCCCGCAGTGGTTCAGCCCGGCAGATCCGGGGCCGCCTCAGGGCGCCGCCCCCGCCGCGGCCGCGCAGCCGCCAGGTAAGGCCGGGCCGGGCCGGGCCCCAGTGGGGCT